>JAVSBS010023128.1:0-32867 GCA_033124195.1 Coracias cyanogaster
TTTTAAACAAGCATCCCTGCCCTTGAGGAACCCGCTCTACTGAATCGCTTCTAGAGATTTCCGACCCGTTCCTGCCACCCCCCCGTGGCAGCTCTTTTTTCTGACACCTTCCTGCTGCTCCAGTTTACTTTTATGCACTGAGAATAGCGTTGAAAAACTAAACTCCCATGTTGTTGTGGTATATGTGGTATAATCTGATGCTATCTTTTTTATTTTTTATGATGCAAAGACTTTTATCTCTTAAAAGTCTTTTTTTTTTTTTTAAATTTCTATGCCTGCTTAAAAATAACCCCAAACTTTTTTGAGTCCTTTTCATTAAAGGGTGTATCTCAGCATATGACCAAACACAAGGTTGAACAGTGGCACGTATCAGAGACTTAACTGGGCTTTCCATTACTGCCTGGACTTTCTGTGTCCTGTACAAGTTCATCCAGTTTCCTGTTTAGGTGAATAACGATGGAGATCATGAATGATTCACTGAAACATACCTCAACACTGTAACTACAAGACGTAATTCTAAACTATTCCTTCAGAAGTAAGATACTTGCTGCTTGTGTAGCATAATAATCTTTAAGTACTGAAATAGATTTTTGTTTTGTAGAATACAGTGGCGGTGTACTGGTTTGAACTGGTCTTGATAAGCTCTTAAATTCAGTGTGCAGCTCTGTTCTTAAAATGTTCAAAATACAGAACTGTTTCTAAGTCCCAAATTTACACTCCCATTTTGCTAGCAGTTATGAAGAGCTGCCACAGTCAGCTTGGGATGTTGGTTGGAGCACAAAAGTAAAGATACTTCCAAGTGTTACTGATTTCCCAGTGAAATCAGGAACTGTTTTTGGAGTTCTCTAATCTGTCAAATTGTGTCCTTCAGATTTAAGAGTACTTTTCTAGCAATTTGGAATAGACTGAGTGTTTCATAATGTAACTGTGATTTTTGCTATTTATCAGAAAAAAGTAACCCCCTTATGGTATATATGTAATTGCTCAAAGGACTTCTCGTTTAGTTCTGGAGTTTATGAGAGATTATAAAAACATATTAGTCCCCATTGTTGACCATAACTCTACTAAAAATGCAGGAATTAAGGTTCTTGAGCAAATTGGGAGATGCCTTCTGTGTTTTTAAACCTGTTGTGTGGAGTGGAAGCCCTACGAATGAATCTGACACTTTCATGAGTGTTCAGATTTGTGAATATTTTGAGCAAATAAGATGAGTAGTAAATAATGAAAGGCTGAAGTACCAAACTAAAAGGGTGAAATAGTAAAAATTGTATGACTTCTGTGATTTTTGAGGATAATTCATTTTTACTGCTGTGACAATAACAGTATTTATATAGTTTATGTGGTGATGTAGACAATTAAAGGCTACTCAGAGGTTTATGAAATTTAAGTTAGGCTATTTAGCTATCCTAGCTACTGAGCAAATTAGAAGATGAAAATGTGGTAGTAGGAGTAACTACTGTAGCTACTAAGGAAGCTAGTGAAGGTGTCACCCCTTTAAAAGAGCTGGCTATAACTTGTGCAAGTAACACTTCACCTCTTCATGATTCCAATGGATGAGTAAAAACCTGCTGCTTGATGTTTCCTCTGAGGCTTTTGCAATTTTTGATGAAGGTAGAATGTAATCCAGCGTGCTCTGGCAGCTCTGTGCTGCTGGGGGGGTCTCACAGACCGAGGGCATCGCTCTGGCCGCGGCAGCCAACTCCTGTGTGCTGTCCTTCACGGCCCGTGGTATGTCGTGCTTGCTGCGTGTGTGTGTTGAGTCACAGTGGTGGTGGGATGTCACAGGCAGAAGATGTGCACGCCTGGGCACATGTGAGGAGAAGACGCCCGAAGCTAGTAGCTCACCGACAAAGGCACCTCTGGTTGAACCAGTGAAGTTGGTCAGGCGACACCCATCAAACACAATCTTCCGCATTCTGGAGTGGTCATGTAGTATTGGAGCTTTGAAGGAAATTATTTGAGCTAAATTGGTGGCGGTGATGGTGTGGATTTGTATTCAGGGAGGTGTTTTTGCCCATGCTATAACTAATGTCAAGATTTTCAGAATTCTGCTTTTTAGGATTTATTCTGTCTTTTCTTTGCATTCCATTTTACTAAGAACCTACATAAATAATGACTAGCATTACTGACTGCTTTTTAAAATCCGGATTAAATTACTCAGTATGGAAGATTATTCAGAGTAAAACTTTCATCTGTCTTCTCTCCTGGGAAATGGCTCCAGAGGGAATATCTTAGCCAGGTCTTTAAGTCTCTGGTTTCTAGTGCTATAGCCAGTGCTGAGTGTACCTACGGATATTTAATTGTCATATTGTAATAACTAGAATGTTTGTGTTAATGATCTTTTTAACTGCACGGTAGTAATTGCATTCTTTTCTGCATGTGTGGCTTTTTTTCTGGTTTTATAATTTGTGCATCTGTTAATTTTAGTAATTAGATTGAGTGGTTACATTAGATTTGAATTTGTTTTTGTTTCAGGCTCATTTAATGGTTTCTCTGTAGTAAGCTTAATGAAAATGGAACCTCACACTAAATTTTAGTCCTCAGTGCTCCGTTTAATGCTTAAATTCAATTACTTCATCAATATTTCTATGGGAAAAGTAAATTCACTTATTGAAGAAACTATTTTCCTTAACCCAGCGGAAACATTTTTTTGTGTGGCCGATTTCAGAGCAAGATGGGATGCGCGGTACAGAAATCCTGGTCCTGGTGGGCTCAGCAGCAAAAGTTTCACTACTATAATGGAATTTATATCCATAGTGCAAAAGAAAACCACGTTATCGTATGATGTAGAACTGGTGGGCGTATCTGGAGGTTTTCAATGGCAACACAATATAGAATTGGAGCTGTTATGAGATTGTTCTTTCATTCTACTTCCTTTTTTGTTGCAGTGTTGAAGGTGCTCTTTCCTTCCCTCCCAAGTCTCTCACATCCCTGCTTTCCTCTCTAGTACTGTGATCAAGTTACCCACGAACCAACAGGAAGGGATTCATTGGGTGATTCGCTGCTTTGGCAGCTGCTTTGGCAGATTTTGGAAGGTCTGTTCTTTGGAAAGCGATAGCGATTTTTAGTTGTCTAAAAGCCTGTAGGATCTAGGTTTGGAGGGCTCATCTAAGTACTTGCTTGGGGAATTCAAGGTGAACGTTAGTCGTGTTCATTTGAATGACTTCAATGTTGATAAGCTTGTGCGGGGTCAACTTTTATATTAGTGCAGACATGAAAATGGTAGAACGTGTATAGTGAGAGGGAACATTGTGAGTTTTTTGATAAATATTTGTCTTGCAAACCAGGCATCTATCTGAGCTGGGAGCAAGTGGCAGAGCTTTTGTCTTTAGGCAGTTGTCAAATAGGAAAATTCACAGGCAAAACGTTCAGCACTGTTGAATTTATGGCAGAAACCCCTGTTAGCACAAAGATTCACGCCACGGCTGTGCCTGTTTGTAAGTGGTGTGGATAAGGATGCAGGGTCATCCTTACCAATCAACTCAATCAACTGAAGAAATTCAAAGGATTGCATTCAGTCTTAAGCTTCTTAAACTTGCCTCTGATGGTCCAGGAGGCTTGGATTAACTGCTGGTGAAGTTGTGAAACGAAGGCTGTGGCTCTTTAAAAGGTGGTTGCATTCACAAGTTTGTCTGCCAGTAATTCTAATTTTTTTCTGAAAAGGAGGTATTCTTTATAAAAGCAGTCACAGTAAATTTTCTAGTTCTATGCAATTTTCTTTCCATTCTGGTTTTCAGTGGTTATAAATAACACATGAAATGACTTTCAAGGTAGAAAGCAGGAATCCATTTTGAAATATTCTATAAAATAAAGAGTGATTTATGGTTTCATATGATTTTGGCTGAAAGCACTCGGGCTTTGCCAGGTCATCAAAGTCCTGTCAGGAGAATCTATTATTTATTGTTCGATATGCTGGGAGTGGTGTAAGTACTTTATGTTTATCTTATGTAAGGATAGTGTTAGGAAAAATCACTTCCAGATACTAATACAATTTTTAAAATATACCATGAAAAACTAATGTAAATATTATAGATGTGAATTGTGAAGTTAACACTGAAGATTGATTTTTAGAAAATATTGAAAAATGAGTCAAATCTTTTTATTGTTGCCGGATATTTTTAGGATGTGCTTAAAATGTTTTTTAATACGTCTTCTGGGCTGATATTTTGGTTGCATTATCTTATATAAGTACAGAGTCTTCAGTTTACATCAGGAGTTATTTAGAGGTTTACAACAAAACCTAGATGGAAAACCAGCTGAAGATGGATATTTCTGGATGTCAGCGGTCATTGTGGACTAAGGGTGGCACTGCCTTGCAATCGCAGATGTTGATGTCTGGAAGGAGGAAATAGACCCATATTTTTATTATTATTTGTAAATAAATCATGATCTGTCCATGTAAATGTCAAACAAAATGAATGCTGCTTCACAGTTTTATCCCCAGCCTCAGCGTAAACATGGCCTTTATTTTTCTTTTTTAACCTGACTAAAATGGAGAGATTCTTTTGTGACATGCCCTCTATTCTGAATTTTTTTGTGGAGCAGAGGTGCTGTGATAGGGCTCCCGCTGATATCTCAGGATTCTTTCCTGGATACTGTGACATTTCCCTCGCTGCTCTTGTGAGAAAACTGATGTTGTGAGTCTTTTGTTGTCCTTCTCAGCCTATTAGTGTTCTTCAGGTTTTCCAGATTCTATTGCTGATCTTACAAGAGACTGTAGTACCCCTGTGAGCCTACTGTGAAAAATATGGAATAGGTCATCTGCCTATCAAGGTGAAAAACTCCTTTAGAAAAAGCCTTAGCAAGGGACTTTGGAATTCTGGATCAGGAGTAATCGCAAGACACGTGTGTCTGTCGCCAGTGGAAGATGTCCTCCCCCTCTTTGGAGAATGGTTGTAAAGCTGGTAGTTCAGCCCTTGTAGGGGAACTCATCTCTTCGTAAATCACTCCTGCACTGACGTTGCTCTAGAGCCAGCCAAAGCCTTTTGCAGAGCCTCGGTTGGAACACAGAGAACTCATGGAATTACTGATGTAGGAGAAGAAGCTTTTTACCTCTGAAATCTCCTTTTATGAAATGTTAATAAATATGTAAGGAGCAAGGCGAGCAAGCTGTCCTCCCCCAGGGAGGCAGAAGAGGAAGTGAGAGTATTAGAAGACTTGGGTAAAAATAGAACTTAATGTATGTCTTACTGTATGGATCTTAGATGTGCTTTGCTTTTTCTCTGCCTGCTGCTCTTGGTTGTAAAGCAAACCGTAGGCTCCTAGCCGCAGGATGTGCAAGAGAAGTCTACTTACAAACCTTCTTATCAATGCAATTTTATTTTTTTCTTTAAGACGCAAAGAATCTTCTGGATTTTATCTGTCATCCCCCTTAATAGATGTGATTTAAGGGGATGTACTTGGATAATATTTGTTTCTATGAAAATACACAGATTTGATATTTCTTTGAAAATTGCCTTTCTACTGGAAGGTAGTCCTCTAATGGTGAAAAGTGAAGCTGCTCTTCCTTCCAGTGAACAGAATTCCTTACCTGGAAGTCACCTGCTTTCACCTGTAGTTCAGGAAGGGATCTCCCAAACTGGTGCTAGTTTCCTAGTCGGTTACCTTGATCCAGAGCCTTAGACATTCCATCAGCATTGAGATACAGTAGAACTTTGCCACACAAAGACAACATGACTTAGTGATACAATTTTTGTATAAGTGTTTAATAAGCTCAAATTGCACTGTATTCATGCTGTTGTCTAGATCTCATGTATAGTCATTTTTCTGATATTTCTGATGTTCATTTTCCTGGGCTGTTATGACTTGGAGCCTAATTCAGAAAGTGTAAAACATTTACTTGCACCAGATGTAAGCTTTGGTGACTTTCATTGCCATGTTCCTCTGATGGTACATAGATAACTATACGGAATTACTAATGTAGGAGAGGGAACTTTTACTTGTGGCTTCTTCCCTGATCAGTTATGATTTCTTAATTGTCTTAGTGGGTTGTCATTTCTATGCCACTACCATATTCTGTAATGCAGAAGCATTTTCTGATATTATTATGCAACAGAAGCATATGATAAATAAATCAAACCTATTATCAATTCTAATTAGCTAGCTTTAACTTAAAATGTTATCTACAATAAGTATTCCAACTTCATTTGTGAAATGCCTTTTAAGTTCTGCATATACCAAAAACTTACCATGAAGATTGCGTAGTGAGCTTCTCCAGAGCCAGCTGCTCTTTCTTCCTAGCATTTCAGATGCAAACAACATTTATTGCAGCTGGTCAACTGTCTGACTCCAGAATATTGTTTTGAAATTGTCTGTGTTCCAGCATTTTTCATATATTTCCCTTCAACGTTTTATATTATGGAAAAGCCACTTGTCATTTATTTAGTAGATACAGTCAAGCAAATGAAACATTTAAACCTTTTCAAGATGAATCTTGTGTAACTCGGTAAAAGCTTATCAGCTTGGTGACTGGGAAATAGTTCACAGAACAACTTGGGGACCGAGATGCTTCTGCACATCTGAAGCTGTTTAGTTCATGAGTTGCTTGGGGCAGTGAATGTATCCAGCTGGAGTCACTTGGAGAGGCAGCGCGTTGTGACAGCGTTCTGTATCGCCGCTCAGCAGGAGAGACTCCCTGTGTAAGCGTGAAATTCATTTTTAATGACACAGAGGTGAATTGCAACTTTGTATTATTTTGTAAAGCTTTTAAGATTGATTGGCTTTTAAAACTGAAGCAAAGAGTTTTCTGTCTGAGCAGTTATCTGATTTTAATTTTGCTCTGTTGAAACTAAAAATAGAATTGCTATCTTGCTAACTGTATATAATGTATAGTGATTTCCTCCATTGCGTGCTTTTTTTACTTGTAAAACACATTGTTCTTGAAAAGGAAAGTATGGCTGATTTTGCTTCATAAGCAAGGTCCAAAAATTCATGTAATGGAGATTATCTTGGTCAGAGGTTGCTGGGAACAACCAAATGTAGACTTCAAGGTCAGCTTGCAGCAGCCACATCTGTAAGATTTATTGAGATTAATCTGCCTCTTATGTATCCGAGAAGGCTGCAATAGAGACAGTGCTTAGACACCAGGCAGTGAAATCTAGTGCTCGCAAAAGTGAGCTGCGTTCTTCATCACAAGATTGTCATGAAGCTCACGTTAATCCTGGCAGCTCGCTGGGTTACTTCAGCCTGCAGCTCTGTCTGGGCTAGTCCTGGGGTCTCCTGCAGCAGTTTCCAATGCGTTACACGGGTAGCTGCAGAAACAGAAAAGTTTGTAGGATGAGCTTCACTTTGCCCATGCTGAAGTGAGCTGTGCACACAGTGTCTTTTGAAATGGATTCAAGAAGTCGAAACACAGAAGGGCGAGTATGTAGTCTGCACTCTTCCGGGACCAGTGCTAGAAAGACTCGGAAGTTGGTTCACTTTGACTTTGCGCTTACATTGCAATGAGGCAGCGTCTCGGACTCAGTGAATGCATCGCTTCCTGGATAGGTGTCAAAAAGTACCTATGAAATTCTACCTATTAGAGCATGTTAGTGACCCAGAGATAACTAATGAGCAAAATCTCCAGTTTTACACTTATTTTTATATCTGCCTGCAGATGTAACGTTCAGTTTCATTGACATTTTAAATCACCGTTTCCTTGAGAAGGCCAGAGAGGCTAATTTATCTAACATTGCATCTCATCAAGTGGAGAAGGCAGTGGCTTTAAGGCATGATGATATAGATTTCAGCTGGTACTAGTCAGTCCTTCTTCATGGAGAAAAACTCTTTATCTTTCTCTTTTCCTGGTGAGAGAAATGAGGGGCAGGACAATTTAACATAATGCAAATATTTCCTGTGTAAGCGTTCTAAAGGGGGGGCTGAAAGGGCCAGGAAGCACAGAAAGTGTTTACATGTCTCGGTAACAAGCACTGCTGTTTCTGAATTGATTCTGCCTCCAATGCTGAACTTCTGAGTCAGCATATTAATTACTACAAGAATTGCATGGACTCTGTATTCCTCTACATAAATCCTTTTATACTGCCAGATGTGTGTAACTTACCGAAGTCTGGATTTGTTGCTGCTTTCTTGTGGCTGGATCATGTGATCCCTATCCAGACTTCTGATTTCCTGCTAATACCATTGCACATCTAAAAATTACCTGCATTTGGAACCTTACTTGAGATACAATAAAATGAGTTGCGTGCTGTATTTCATGGTAACTAATATACCTAATAGCTTAGTAAGAAAATATTGGTTACTATTAATTATACGAGAGGGCAGATCTCTTGGTGATTCAGTTATTTGATTACTGATTTCAATAGCAGTACAGTCTTAGATTTATATATATATATATAAAAGAAAATTTACGTTCTCATTGTGATCTTGCTGTTCTTTGATCTGAGTTACTGGATCCAAATAGTTGCTCAGCTGCCTGTTCAAACATCATGAGTGACACAAGTTACAGTGCTGCATCCTTCATCCCTTCAGCTGGCAACACCGGAGGCTGACTGCTCCCCAGGAGGGCTGAGTGGCAGGAAGCGTTAGAATAATCCTTGGGGAGAAAAACAGCTTCCAGATACCCACCTTAATTTACTCATTAGGTGTAAGTGCAACTTCAAGATCAATATTGAGGATACAGCCTTTCCCATGCAATCCCTTGAATTCTGTAATAAATCTTTATCTTCAAACCAGGCTGCAAGTGAGTTTTGGAGTCTGCTCTGTACTGTAGCTAGGGTCCAAACATCTCAAAATTCAGATATAATCCTTAGAGTTTTTGACAAATCCAAGTTCAGAATAGGAAACTGTTTTCAAATAGGGACAATTTATAAAGAGAATATGTTTCTCTGCTACTGAATAATCTGAAGGGGACTTACTTTGCACAACTGTGTGAGCGTCCTGTAGGAGGTAGTTGAACTTCACGTGCTATGGTTAAATAAATCTCTACTATTTCTCTAAGGGGGCTTTTGTAAAGTAACCGTCATGCAGCCCAGGTCACGTGTAGGAGTAACTTGCATTTGACAAAGCTACCTGTTTTCCTTGTCCTTTCATTTCTGTTGAAGAGAATTCAGTAAACGGATGCCAAGGCACAGACTTATTTCTTTGGTTTACCAAGGTTTTATCCTGTAAGAATAAATGGTGTCTTGTTCTGTAACACTGCTTGAAGAGCCTCCCCAAAAGCTGAAATGCGTGGATGGGCCTTGCCTCTCCCACGCCGCCTCATTCCCTTGCTGGTGGGTACTTGGGGGGCTACAGTATCTTACAAGCAAAGGGTTGGTGAAGAAAATTGATGCCAGCTTTCAAAAGCGAGGAAGCTAATTCAGGGAACAATTTCATCCAAGGTTAATGGAAGAATAGACCTCCAACACAGTATCAATTGGATCAAGCTTAAAGCAATCAGTTATGCCCTAGTAGCTATAACTCCAGTGCTGGTCAGCCAGGCAGCGCTGGGGATGTTTTACAACTCTTTCCCAGTGGCTTTTATCAACAAGGAAGGAGAAACAAGTTTCTCAATTCCATTTCTGGAGTAATATTCTCTGTGCCCAAATGAGGGAGAGAGAACCTTTTTTGGGAACTACAAATGAAATAGGAGTTGTAGATTCTATTCCAGGTAGTTTATAGAGGGAGAGGAATGAAACCTCGGTCTAAACGCTTCGGAGGGACGGCTGAAGGGGGAGCTGCTTTCACAAAACAGGCTGGCTGCAGCCAGCATCTTGGGGCGGTCCTGGAGCGTGTGCTGCAGTTACGTACCTCCTCTTGTCTCTTCTTTCAGAATGGTTGTTTTGAGTTGTTACTTCAAAAAAATCGACTCTAAAGATGATTGGCCTTTCTAGGCTGTGAAACAAATATCCCAAGAGCTGATGCAATCATTCATTCCTCTTTCTACCTTCAGAGATTCCATGATAAGCCTTCACTTGCTGTGGAAGGTCCACAATGCAAAACTAGTGTAACTTGTTCTGTTTTCTCAATTGAGAAAGGGATTTCCTTTTTTTAATCCATCAAAATAGTGTTAAAAACAGAGAATTTGCAGGGAAGTTGTAGCTAATTTCCTGGAAAATTTGTCATGCCTGTCTTAAACCTCCTTCCTTGTGTTAGTACAAACATTTGTACTTTTGGATTGTCGGCACCACCGTGGAACTGGCCTGCCAAAAATAACCGCCTGCTTCATGTGGAAGGAGGTCAGGAACGGCTGAACACAAGGAGAGAGAGGTTGAACCTTTGTATTTTGATTGTTGTGTTGACCTTTGCTGGCTTAAACAGTTCATGGAACTATGGTCTTGTGCATCTAAATCCTGCTAGATGTTTTCTAGACTGCATTTCAAGTTCTACAATTAATAAAGACTAGCTTAACCATTTAAAATGATTTGCTCCTGTTTCTGTGAATGCAAAATTGTACTTAATCTCCCATTAACGTCTGTCAGCCCCTTATTCTAGGGAAGTGAAACCCGGTACCTTACATGTAGTAGATAGTTGTCCAGTAACCTTTCCCATTATGTATTTAAAATGTTTCATCAGATCGGGAACGTGCTGATGTTTCATTCATTTGGAAGACAGTGTTCTCTCTGAAGGAAGAGACAACCGCAGGCCTGGCATTCTCCTGAAGATGGTGTGGTGTGAAGGTAGCCAAAGCCACTCGTGCAGTACCACACGAGTGCCTTTTCCACTTGCAGTTGGTTCTCTCTTCAGCTGTACCAGTACAGCTGCTTCTGGCACTGCGCCGTGAATCAGATCAGCGAAACGCTCCTTTCGCTTTGTTTAGTCTCATCCCTTAATTGAAGATGTAGCCTAAGTGTCCCCTAATACCAGTCCCTTAGAATTTTAATTGCTGTCACTGAATTACCTGCTTAAACAGCCAATAGGCCATTTAGAAAGAGATTTTGGCAAAGCTGGTGGCGTGCAGCTTTTTAGGTAGCGAGCTATACTTCTTTTCTGGATCTAGTCAGAAGTGCAGGTCACCTAACTGTGCGTGGAAAAATCTGGTGAGTGGGAGTAGAAGTTAGAGAATAGCCTCATTTATCTGTTAAACTCCCAATTGCCATTATGTGCCATTCCAAGCAGATATTGCTGGTGGAGAAATGTCACGAGCCTTTTGCTTCGTTTCTTTACTACCTAGCTTTTCCAAATACGCTGAAATCAGACTGATTTGACAGAGTGCAGTTGAACGACCTGGGGGATTTCAGCAGGGATACCACTGCAGGAACAACATCTCACATTCGGTCTGTCCCTAACGCTACCCTGAAATGTGAGGTGAAAATAACCTGCGCCGTTGTTTGGGGTTTCTGTTTACACTCGGGTCTTGGTCTGCGTGCAGGATATGGAGCGTGCTCCTGGGCACTCTTTTGGAGCCAGTCTGTTCAGTTGGAAATAAAGTCTGAACACGTTGAGGCAGCACCGTGCAGGGCTCTGTCTGCTGGACACGGTTGTTCAGTGCCATCCCAACCCACTTTCCAGTGCGTCCTTGGACACTATCCCAGGGCATGCAGCATTTACCATTAATTTCTCGATATCAAAACACCATTTTAATGGGTTGTTACGCAGTCTTCACGTTACGTCAGACACTTTGAAGTGAACAAAAATGCCTCAGATAATACGTGTCTGTATTGGGGGGATGCACTTATAGAGCATCCCATTAAACTGTGGGTATTGTTGTGCTGGAAGTGCTCAATCTGCTTATGGTAACAAGGTGTCTAGAGAAGATACGGGTGACAAGCTTTAACTTGGAGGTCTGCAAGTGATGTGCTATACAATTATTAAAAAAATAAAAATGCTGCATTCAAGACAATCATAGAAAAATATTAATGAGCACAAAATAGTGTTTATTATTTCAGTAGAATGAGAGTACTACAAATTTCACCGAGGTACATTGTAAACTTTCTTTTCTTTGAATTGCCTTTGTCTGACCAAGTTCTAACTTTATTTCATTTTTTAATATATCTTGGCATACTGAGTTCTAAAAAATCGCTTGTGTCCTTTCAGGTTTGCCCGAATCTATCGTTGCAGCGGCATGTGCCAGGATTGGCCAGAGAGTCCTTCATGTCGATTCGTAAGTTACTCCAATGATTTTCCTTTTTAAGAGTTGCGCTGACTAGAAGTGTATCTACGGCAGTGTGCCCTTCAGGACTGGTGTTATGTGTTCACCTAGCATCAAGTAATCTTATGCTTCTGTCTCTACCTTATTCTGGGGGTGTTATTTCCCTCAGTAGAACAGACAGTTTTTGATGCAAGCTTATTAGTTTGGAGTGTAAGCGATGTGGTCAAGGATGCTGCTGGTGGCTCCTCCTTCTGTACAGCCAGGAATGGTTACAGGTTTAGAGCCCTCGGTTACCGTTCCTGCCAGTCGTGATTCCCTTCTGGTTTTGTGAGAGTTTTTACCTGAGCTGTCATCATTGAATGACAAAATGTTTTACTAGGATCTCATTTGTATCAGTTCTCGACGCCTGGAGAAGCTGATACAAGTATTTTTGCATTTTAGTTGTTATGAGAGAGCAGAGAAATGAAATCTGGCTGGTAGGGCAGGAGATGAACACAGCACTCTCTCTGTTCGCTGTCTTCTCTCCACCCCAGTTTGTGGGAGGAGTACTGAAAACCACTGAAATCACTTCATTCCCGAAGTGCTTCTGTTGCTCTTTGAAACAGCAGGATTTGCTGAAGCACTTGGAGTAGCATATTTCATTGCATCCTTTCAGGAGATTAACCTTGCATTTTACTTCTCCTTACCACTTGGCCAAAGTTTTTTGTTTGTTTAATAAACTATGTACCTAGTGCACTAAGAAGCACGCTGGGTTTTAGATAAAATTAACATCTTTGAACCTTAATTTATTTGTACACCTCTTCAGCAAAATTTAGTAGCCTGACTCAAGCCTAGAGCTCTGGTTTCTGAAGCAATCTTGAGATGAAATGCTGGAGCCTCAGCTGACCGTGAGAAACTCTTAAAATCCTCCTCTCTCCTAGCGCTTTAAAACTCACATTTTCTCCTGACTCTCTTGAGACGATCAGTTATTACTAAGCAGCTTTGAGGCTGCCTTACTGTCTGTGTTTTTCTAGGAGATAAGAAATGCAGCATATTTGGTGAGATTTCTTTGCTAGACACCTGTGCTAAGCCTGCTGTAGTTCATTATGTGAGATGAAATTACGATTATACAGGGGGTTTTGACTCTTTCTTTGGCCAGCACTGCCACTGCTCTTGATTGCAGCTGGCTCCTGTCCCTGGGCTACTTTTTCAGTCCCATTGTTAGTGTGGTTATGCAGCTTGCTGGGCTGATACGGTTTTGGGAGAGGGTCATAAGCAGGAAGGAAGGACTACCTGAGCAGCATTGCTGCTGCTAAATGTCGTCGTAGCCTAAAATGCATGCTAATTTTCTGCCTTTCAGGTGTGGTAAATATTTGTGCGTAGAACCAAAGTGGGTAATTTGGTAAAACTTGTTCTGAAGCAGAGAGGGAGGGAAATATCTTACACGTTTAACTGTACCATCATAACTGTTAATAACTAGTGTGTATGTGGACACTAGTTTCAGATAACCTGTTACCTCCTCTCTAACCGATACCTACTGGATTCGGGCAGAGAAGTGGCAGGTGGGGGTGACGTGGTGGCAGCAGCAAGAGCACTGTGAGCTCAGACGCTCTGGTTGTTAGTACTCGTTCACCAAAAATTACAAGGTTGGCACAGTGCTTTATTTTTACATCATATTTCTGAGCTCTTGCCTCTCTGTGAAAATTCATGTGATGTGCACCCGTGTGTCCAGCACGGAGGTTTGAAGACTTCTCCCTGTGTACATGTCTTTGGTTTTTCTTGTGTCTTGCACCAAGAGCTTAAGAAGGGTACGCTTTCTGCTGCTCATTTTCTCGGAACGTTGTCGCTTCAAGGTTGAACTTCCATAACATTTTTTGCCTACAGCCCTTCAGAGAACCCAGTCACTTTTCATACGCTTATTTCTAATTTGGAATCGTACACAATTTCAAAACTTGCAAGACCAGCTCACTGACTTGAAACACAGTTGAAACAAAGACTGCTCTTAAGCTTGTAATAATTTCAAAGAAACACGCAACTCCATAGTGGTAATGCTGAAGTTCCTATAAAGACCACACACGTGATGTGTAGGGGTATTTCAGACATTTTGGTAGAGTCATTCTTACATTAGCTATTGGGTTGCTGACCAAAATATTTAAAACCTTATTTTCGAATGAGCAGATACAGAATGAATAAGAGTTCTGTTTGGATTTTAAGCTTAATACCTATATTCACTTAGATTTTGTTAAATGAACCAATTCTGTTATAAGGATGAGCCACTGGAACTTTGATTTTGTTTATCCGTGCCTGGTTTTGGCTATGATGAAGAGCCTTTCAGAAAACTCAGCCAGTTAGAACTGTGGAATATGGGTTTTGTTTATTAGTGTTTTCACTTAAATATGCGCTTTTATATTCACACATGCTTTTATTTTTCTGTTGAAAATGAAGGCTTCCACTTTTGATTCCCATCTCCTCTGGCTCTGGCGTAGGCTAAAGTCAGGAGGAGATGTTCTTCCCCAAGGTGCTCTTCACTCATCCTAGGAATTGCCATTTTAATTGGTCGGTGTGCTCACTGAATCACGGTCTAGAATCCATGTCTTGGCAAAAAGAAAAATAAGAATTTTTATACAGTACAATCCCCTTTCTCATAATAGGGGAGCATTTAAAGCCATCTGCTCTTTGGGTTTAAGTTAGTGATCTTGCAAAAAAAGCCTACCAGAACCAGCAGAAAACCCCTGCTCTGATGCCATTTGAAATTGAAGTGAAACGTTAAGTCTTAGAAAGCTTGCCATATTCATCTGAATCAAATAATTTTACTTATATCTCCTGTAATTCTAGTTTAATATACTCATTTGTAGATGAATTTTCAAGTTTTGTTTTACTGAGATAACACTATAACTGAAAATTCATTTTAAAGAAATCTATATTCAGAATATCACTTTTAACAGTATATGGTTGCTGCTTCTTGAAGGATCATGATTTTTTTCAGAGTATAAGAAAATATTTGGGATTCATAAAATACCTGTTTGTGTTAAGTGTGCTCCTTTGGTTACTCTTTTGTTCTCTGCAAGTTCTGAGTTCAGTTAGGCACAAGGTATGGAAAACGTATGTGGATGAAGTTTTTGTTTATAGCTTACCTGCACTCATTACCTCATGTGCATCATTTTATTACTTTTAATCCCCAGCCATGTTTACATTTATCATAATATACTGCAGAGGTGATTATGGAAGATAGTTTTGTTATAAAATACTAAGTTCTAAGTTTGATTTATAAACACTGCCCAAGCATTGCCATCAACAGTAGCTAATCTTATTCAAAATAGTCACTTCACTGTAGTGTTGCCATAAATTCCTGTAGACGGATTTTAAACTAAAGTTAGCTTCTGCCAAATAGTAATTGAAGGAGCTCTATTTCTCTGTGCCAGCTATCTGTCTCAATAAACTAAAATCTGTGGTTCTTTTCAGAGAGCTACATGTACTGTAGATATTAATGAGCTGTTGACATGTGAAATTTCAAGGATATTTGTTAAGTGATTTAGAAAAGTAATTTGCGATTTAAAATGTGGAGATTGGCACTTAGTTTAGACTGGAAGTTGCTGCAGAAAGGTAGATGAAGACTAAAAGTTGATGACTCGAATACGACTCCCGTACTAATTGCTGATATGCGTAGGACTTTCTGCTCTGGCTTGCGACATTCTCTACTGTTAGTCCTTTGGTCCTCCTTCTTATAATTGTGTATCTCTATAATTAGGTGCTGGTTTGGTTACTGGGGGTGAGGCAGTTAGAGGTGAGGTATATTTAGCTGCATTTTGTATTTCATTTTCCCCATCTAGAATGTAACATTTATAAACCATAGCTTTATTGTCTACAGCCCTCCTCACTGACTTACATTTCCACGTAGAGTTTAATTCAAAGGCAAGTGGCAAGACATGGGATTTTAACTCCTATTTTGTGCCCAGTTTGCTCCACTTCTCATGTCTTGCTTCTTGACATTTCTTACCTTTCTTCTTTTTTGACCTTGCTTTGCCTGTAGAGTACTTGATTGTTCCTTGTGTCCAAAGTTCCGTTTTATCTGAGTGTCCAAAACCACGCCGGGCACCTCCCTGTGCCTCCTCCGAGTTACCTGCTTTCATAGTTTGTTCCACTTTTCGCTAGACAATCTGTCTCACTTCTTTCAGAACGTGTAAAGTATATAATGTAATACAACCTGTGTCTTCATATAGCCTTATTTTCCATCTTTAACCTCTGTGAAGTAAAGTAGCTGTCTGAGTACAGTAACCAGAGAGCAAAAAGGTTGCTTCTCAAAGTGGGTCAGTTCTTTCAAGAAAAAAAGTAATTATTTAACCTTCAGTAAGGAAACCTAGGCAAAAATTCTTAATTCTGGTATCTTTTAACCTTTTATGGAAAAGCCTTTATTTTTATTTTGCTTTAGGATATGATCTCGTTCCAAAAGTATTAGAGAGTAAAACATGATCTGGTCCATAATAATGACCTCTGGTCACGTTCATATCCCAGGATATAATGTATTGTAGCACAGGTGACTGCCACCATCACCCTTTTATTGAGCTGAAGGATCTCCAGAGCTGTTTGGATGAAGAAGGAAGCATAGTCCACTTCTCATGCTCCTCAACACGATTGCTGTGCCAAGACGGGAGTTTCTAATACATGTGACTGTGTGCTTAATAGGTAGCACATGAAACTTTATGGGTTTGAAACGTGAGTCACTTTGTGTTCAAATCCTTAAAATCGATGTGGCAGTAACTCCCTCTGCAAGAGACAGCTACTCTGATGGTTCCAGACTTCCTTCTCAAAGATCAAGTGCAGGACGGACACATGCAGGCAGCTCTGGGGAGCAATCATGAGGCATCAGCAGCTTTTCCTCAGCCATCACCAGCTTTGACTGTTACACCGTGGCTGTTAGGACATGGCGCTGAGAAGGCCCATCTTCTTAACAGGCATAGTCCACAAAACACTTTTTCTGTGCTTACTTCTGTTTCACTTGAGTATCTCGTGCTTTCAAAAGTGTTCAATTCCTCAAATTGCGGTCTGTCTTCAAAAGAACGTTAAATATTCACTTGGTTCTGTTTCCAAGAATGTTAATTAGTTGGAAACAATTTGCAATTTCAGTGTTCTGCACTGGGATTTGCTAATTCATTCAAAGCATTTGAACAAAAAATAGTAACTGTGAAAAAAAAAATCGGATTCTAATGGAAGAGAAGAGGGAGTTAAGCTTTTTGCAGAGGTAAAACTGTACTTGGGCTACATTTCCAGAACTTTGCAAAAATGGCTTCAGCAGTTGTGCCATTAGTGGCAACCTGCAGATTCCAGATTTGAAAAATGGGAACTAGAAGCAGCAGAACTTCAATTCCTATGACAATCCTGATAATACAGAAGTTTTGAGCGAGTGACAGTTAGGAAATAATGTATGCTAGAAAAAGAAAGCATCTGTGCTATAACTGGGTGGAAGAATTAATTTCGAACGCTGCTGTCGCACCTTCAAAATATTTCATGTTCTTACTTAGAGGATAATTATAACCCTAAAAAAGGGAGACAATATCCATCTTTGTGGTTTGCTAATATAGCAAGAGAAGAGAGGAGCTTAGTCCTTGAGATTTTGGGACAGTATTTTAGCTTTAATTAGGCTTTGATCTTGACCATTACTTTAAGGAATTCCTTGGTTCATCTTCAGGGCAATTAGAATGAAAATATTTGGTTACAAAGGACTCCTAATTGTAAAATCATTAGTCAGCTCTTTTCAGAATTCCTCTTCGAGGTTTTGACTAAAAACTTTGCTCGTTATATCAGTAATCATGTTTGGCATACCTTCTTTTCTGTTGTGTTTTCAGCTAAAAAAATTAAGCAATCCTAATTCATCATGTTACGCAGGGTAAAGCAATTAAAATTCCAGGAAGAAAACTCTGGAAGTTGATGCGTCCAGGGAAGATGAATACTTGAGGTGATATAACATAACTTGGGAGACGTGCCCAGATGCCGGAGGAAAGGAAGGACAGCTGCGATTCGTTCTCCCTTTGAGAAGGGCCACAGGGTCTCCTCAGAACTGCTGGTGCTTCCGAACAGCGTTACAGAGTGCTTTGTGGAAAAGATTGATCCCCATCAACGGTGGTTAAAAAGAAAAGCAATTTCAAAGGAAAATGCACCTGAAGATCAGAGGAATGTTTACATCCGAGATGTCTGACAGCTCACGAATAAACTTCTCTAACTTCAGTGCAAAGAACATACTGATTTCTCTCACTGAAAGTTTTAATTTTAAATATCCTAAATATGCATGAATTTATATCGGTGCAGATTCATAAAAGCCAATCCTAATTTTAGGCAGGTGTTTCCTGCAGTTTCTGTGATCAGTGGCCTTGCTGGCTCTGACAGCCAGATTGTATTCCATATTCAAGGAAACTTGCATCTAAAGCAGCAGATTCCCTTTAAAATAAATCTTTATGGCTGTGGATTTTGGAAATCCCCGAAGTGGCAGACGATGTACGGGTAGTGACTTTTTTATTCAGTGGAAGAAGCAGCAAGAAATGAACCTGCCCCATTGACAACTAAAACAAAGCTGGAGATTATCATGGCACGCAGTTGGCAGTTACTGGTTTACAAACTATATATTTAATCCTCATGGCTTTGTATTGTATGTGATCCCAACCAGCAGTGCTTTGTAAGCTCACCCGTGGCATTCGCGTAGTGAAGTATGGACTCCTTTGGACGGATGTCTGGAGTTCCTGGTTCTAACAGGTCTGCAGATGGAGTTCTTCTGCTTGGAGTAACCACGCTGTGGAGTAGACGGTGTACGCTCTCACAAAGTATAGACCCAGCATGGCCCTAACCACCGTGTCCTGTTGTTGAAGCCACCTTTGTTCAGAGAATACTGGATTTTGTTGTCTTTGCAAAAGATGTCCTATTTCTGTTCTTCACTGTCGCCCTCCAGTAGCGGAAAGACTTTTTTAGGTCAGTTTGTAGTCAGGAGCAATTAGGCCTTGTTGAGCAGACATCTGTCCTTCATATGCTAAGTAAGCACCATGGTCTAGAGCATCACCCTCTGGTGCCGTGAAGGGGCTGACACTCGTCATGAAATCTTTGTCAGCGCAGATAAGCCTTGTCAAAAAAATCCCATCTTCAACAGGAGAATCAAACCGGAATTTAATTTTTCACTTTTATCGCGCTTATCTCTACAACTTAAAAGAGGAGGAGGTCATGACAAAATTTTAAGTTCATTGGATTTAACACTCTTGGCGTTATTCTGCAAAACGCAAACCCCATCTTCCTCCCTGAATGGTCTTGGTGGGGTTTTTTCTATGCAGTAGCATTAGGTATCATTCAGGAAGGTATTTTTGGTATCTTTTACACTTCTGAAGTGTCAGCAAAGAGTGCCAGAAAAAGACCTTTCTATTTTGCAAGAACTAGTGATTCTTTTTAAAATGTAATTGCTGTTAATTTTCCTGTGAGCATTGTGGAATATTTAAGATGTGTTATGCATGATAACAAAAGCTAATTAATCCAACTCTTGTTTAGAGAAATACTGAGAGAAAAAATGGAGAGCAGAGGCTTTCTTTGATTAACAGCAGGACTATTAATGTTCTGTGATGTAAAAGACGTAAACTAATGTTTTTGCAGAAAGAAGGTGGTAAATAAAAGCGGAAAAGTCCTTGGGAGGTACGATCATTTTGTCCAAATCAGCTCCTTTGGCTCCACCTACAGTATATGCAGCTTAATAAGAATTTTGCCAGAGCGTCTTAACAGTCTCTAACAGGCAGAATCTGTTCTGTAAGCAGTAGGTAAATAATAGAGTGAACTTTCCTTTGACAGAACGGATAAGAGAGATGCGGTTTCTACTGTCTGGACCCAGTTCCAGTTTCCTGAAGCCTCCTTTGCTATGAAGCACTGTGAGTTTAGATGCGATTCTGAACTTCCAGATCAGCATCCAGTGTGCTTCTTGCAGCATTTTTCATTTTACCCTCCAAATACTGTGATTTTGGACTGTAGTCTGTTTGGTCAGAGATGCGTACAAAGGAGTGAAAATGGAAATGGTGCATCTCCTGAGGAGCTGTGAAATATTACACCCGTTTTTATATTCTGCATCTTTAAAATCCGTCATAGAAAATATATTGAATGTCTCGAGCTTGGTTGGTTTTCCTTTAAACCTGGAAAAGTTATGTCCTGTCTGTCCATCAAGTTTCACTGTTGTTTTTTTTTCTTTACAGGAGAAATTACTATGGTGGAAACTGGGCCAGCTTTAGTTTTTCAGGATTATTATCTTGGATTAAAGAAAACCAGGTAAAAATTTCCCAAATGACTACTTTTAACATTCTTTAACGTGAAACTTTGGTTGTTTGCATAATTTATTACAAGACAAATCACCACAATGCTCTTTCTCTGGTAATTTGGCAGATCAAAGAGGTTTCTACTTTCCAGCTTTACTGGTTAAGACTTACCCATCTGGCTTAGCATTCTCATCTCTGATACGCCTGTTTTATTAATATATTATTATCTGAGACCAGACAGTCCAGTGCTCAGTCGTGCTTTTGGGGTTCTTGAAGCTATGCAGAAGCAATGACACTTCTGTTTCTGTTCCTATCCCAGCACCTTCTGTAAATGATGATCTGGCCTTTTACATTTCCTATCGGATTATTTTCCACTCTCTGATGTTTCAGTCCCTTTTGGGGTTTTTTGTGTGCTTCCAGCCAATTCTTCGTAACTGGGAGAAGGGCAGTTACTGGGTCCTTCCACTGAAATGTCCTGCAACCAGGACAAAAAGATCAGTGTTGATAATGTATTTTTCAGTGACCAAAGTTTATCTAACTCCCGGCAGTCCAGTGGAAATCTTCTGAAGAGGGTGTTTGTTTAGGAGGTGGAGCACTTGGACTGTATTAGCAAATGGATGTTTGTAGTATTTACTGAAGCGTTCCGAGCCTGTCGGTCCGTGGACAATGGAACTTCTTCAGGCTCACGGCTGTTGATTACGTAGTGCCTCCTTCTGGCATATTCAAGGGAGTCGCTCAATGTCAGAATTTAACATTCTCAAGGTTCTGTTACATGGTTTAGAGATTCCTGTGTGGGCGCATTAATATAATACCCAAATCACTGTATTTTTTCATACAGTCTCTGTTCAAAGAGTTTTGTCATAAAATTTGGAAGGAACCTAGCCGTGGCAAACCTGTCTTTTAGTAGATTGTATTCAAAGCTATATTCAACTCTCTGCAAAAACTTGCATTTCTTTTAACACAGAATATTCAGATTACTAGAGCTAGTAAATGTAGTACAGATGTTGACAGGCTGTCACAAAGTAACCACCTCTAACTGGTGTCACTAAAAAATCTGAATAGAAAAAACCATCAAGGCAGTTAAGATGATTGTTTCTTTTTTTAAAAATATAAGATGGTACAACACATTATTTGTTACTATAGAGATTTATAGTTCAAGAGCAGCCAGCACAGTACAAAATGTAATTTTATAATTCTTCTTTGTAAGCAAAAGACGGATGTCAGTGATGAATCTGAAGACTGGAGAAAGCTGATCCTGGAGAATGAGGAAGCTATTTCCCTTAGCAAGAAGGATAGAACTGTTCAACATGTAGAAGATTTCTGTTTTGACGAGTAAGTATAAACATAGAAATAGACAAACAATTGTATATGCCCAGAGGTAAATAATCATGTTGTGCTTTTGGCTTCCAGCATTTCAACGTGCTGCCGTATTGCCTGCTGTCTCAGAAAGTAACCATAAACTGTTAAATGTCCTTCTGCTTTTCTTGAAATCACTTCACTGAAGTTAACTGATCCTTCTTAAAGGATCTGGAACCTTACAGATGCAGTAGAATTTGTTGGCCAACCTTGTGAGTTAGTAATTTACTTCTGAGTAGAATACAGAAGCGTTGTGTTTGTGGGTGTTGTTAGTAGTAGGTAGTTATGCACTGCCATCTATTAATTATTTCCGTTAATTTGACTAAAAGCTGCTGTTCTCTTACTAAAAAATTAAATTCATAACTGCATTTTAAATTAAATAAGTACACAAGAGCAGGAACACAAATGGACAGTAGTACTGTAACTAAAAATCACTGAATTGTGCTAAAATGATAAAGTACTATTTACGCTTGGTAATTTTTATTCAGTGGATTTCTCTTATCATTAAGCAGTGCTTACCCAATGCACTTCAGAAGGAATGACGTGGTCAGAGGCTCCTGGTAATGTAACAACAGTTGGCCTTTTTGGGCTGTCACCTTCTTTCTGTTTCTGAAATGGGGTCACTCAGCTCTTACTTTTCATACAACATGCAAAAAATACATGCTTAGTTTGAAACACACACTTGTCCTTTTGTGGAGATAATTGCATAAAGACAGGAAGAATAGTGCTACCATCGTAGAACTGATACGTGCTAAATATCTTTTAGTTAGGTATTGGTAGAGGTTAGAAGAAGTTAAGTTAGCAGAAGTTAAGAATACAAATATTATTTTTTTGTTCAAATTTTTCAGTGGAAGTGGGATACTGTGTCATATATAAGTCACGCGGGAGGGAAGCTTTTCCCAATGTCGTGTTATTGAAAACAAGGAACACTGAAAAGTAACCTTGTGCAGCAGTAATGCTGCATAACGCATAAGCGTATTGACAACAAATGGAAATTGTACGGGCCTCAATTGAAAACTGAACTATTTCCTTGTATTTATCATTTTTATCTTTTGGATTTTGCACTGAACTGAGCACATCTCTAAATTCCTGAACGGTTCTTTGGCGTAGTTATGTGTGTTTAACCCTGGATCCCTTAGATAATAGCATAGGTAGCTAAATGAAACATTGATAGATATTCATATAGAAACACGTATTTCTTTCTGTAAACATCATAAGTAGATTTAAAAAAAACGTGAGTTACATGAATGCAATCAGAAGGTCACAGAATATTCCAGAGTTCTGTATTGTTACCCTTGTTTTGAAGCGGTATCACTTGAATATTGTCACTGTAATCCCAGCGCTATAACAGATATTGTTCAGAACCAGTATTAAATTGGATTAATGGTTTCAAAGTCTCCTAGCTTTATGTAGGGTTTTCCTAAGAAGATGTTGTATTGACTGATGGCTGGCTCAAAAATGAGTCCCTCAGCAGTGAGATTTCACACTTTGTGTGACATTATACTTGAGTGAGGAGAAAATAGAAGAGTCTACTTCTGACCATTGAACTCAGCCTGGCAGTGTAAGGCTGTTTCCCTTTATTCCACCAAAACCTCTCCCAAACCCCCAAGGAAGAACGGTAAGATGAATAAACCTAGCAAAGAAAAAAATCTTCCAAAAATAACTTCAAACTTTCTGAGAGAGTCAGTTATTGTGTTTCTGACAATTTACACGTTCAGGCTAGATTCTGTTGGTTTTACTTAACTTTTATAACTCCTATGAAGTAACCATGAAACATTTATTTTGAAAGAATAAACAGCTGGGTAGCAGTATAATATACACAGTGCAAATCTGAAATGAATGGCCTTAGAACAAAGTGCATCCATCAAAGGGAAAGAATACTGTGTCTACAACAAGCTGGATTGAAAAAAGGCAAATGGCTGAAAAATAAATAGTGAACACCTGTGCTGAATAAATTAACCAGCTGGCTGGCAATTTTTCATTTGACCTATCTGAAGGGGTTGCTGTTACAAGGCATTAATAAGACACATTCATTTTAAGATATTCCTTTGTTAGTACCATTAATTGATGAATGGTGGAAGATAATATTCTAAATTTACACAATAATTTGTCTGCAGATGTATTATTTTTTTTCGGAATTAGGCAAAGAATCGTCTGTGCAGAAGTTCAATTTGAGTCATTTTTATAGCCAGTTCTTACATTCTTCGGGGATATTTGTTCCTATAGGAAGGATGTCATGAGTTTTGATTATATACCCTTTTTAGGCTTTCATTACAAAATGTGTAGAGCTGCAAATCGTGCAGATTTACTTATTCATTAATGGGAATTGAATAGAGATTAAAAATATGTAAATAGGGAATCCCTGTTATACGGCTTTTCAGAGGGATATAGAAAATACATCTGTGTAGAAAATGCATACTGTGAATCCAAATTTTATTTTCATTTAAAAAGCAATAATCAAGTAGGGTTAAAATGAGATGGAACAGTACATGGAGCTTGGGAGAAGGTGTAAAGAAAACTTGCCTCTGAATTTTTGTGTTCTAAAAAGCTTTAGGGTGGGTTAAATAAAAGCTTCCCTCTTAGTTTATTGCAGTAATGGCAGCAGCCTTTGCAGTTCTCACAAACACCATGTTCCTAAAAAAATAACAACAGAACCAACGCCAAGATCTAAACAGAACCCCCAAATTTAATTGACTTTCATTTGTATTTTTAGTAGCGATTACTTTTATGTCAAAAATGTTAAAGACATTTGACAAAATACTTATCTTCCTTTGATATTTTATAGTTAGTTAATGCTTGCAATATGAAGCAAAAAACCATAATTAATGTACAGAAACAGACTTCTTTTATTAGTGCTTCCTTATAGCAGTTCCTGTATTTCCCAGGGCAATATTTTACCCCATTCGTGAATAAATGTTTCCTGGTGGCTGTGCACAAGCTGAGAGACTGATTCCAAACCCTTACTTTTCATGGGATCTCCTTGAGTTCAGAAGTGAGGAGCAACTTTTAAAGGATACAGGGATTTTGTTCCCTCCTTTAACCGAAATCCTGCTGCTTGCTTCCATCTCTAAGGCTACAAATGGAAGGGAGCATTTTTATGTGTCCACTGAATAATTCCTTGCTGTTGACTGGATTTTAACCGTCTTGTTAGTTATTGAAATTTTGTACTGTACCTTTGCAGGTCACCTTTAAAATCATAGTTCATTAGTTTTCAGCCATGATTAAATTGTTTATTCAGTGCCTTAATGACTTGTGGTATAAAGATAAAACGATACTGTGAAATTATTGCTGAACTCCTTTCGCTTACAGAGACGCTCATTTGATTCATCTCAGCTGGTAGTAAAAACGAAAATTCCAAGCTCAAAAGTGTAAGTTCTAAGGTAGATGTCATTGAAGTTTAAGATGAAAAGAGGAGATGAGATTAGAAGTGGAAGTCTGCTTTAAAAGAGGAATTTTAAAGAATTATGTCGTGCAAAGGAAACGGAGTATTCCGAGTGAATGTTGTGTGGTCACGGCCCTCCTTTTGACTGGCTGCCTTCATCTCCTGTGCACGGATTTGTACCGCTTGCAGAGAAATAACGTTGCTACACGAGGGAACTTTATTCTGTATGACTGTTAACTTGAACAGCTCATTAGAATGGAAGGTCAGACTTGACAGAGTCATCTGAAAGTTGTAGGTAAAGTTCAGGTCAAATTTACCTGCGTCTCACCGACTTGCTCTGATAACGGATGCAAAGTAGCCGCAGTCCTATAAAGCACTTCTGTTTTCCTCGGTGAGTTTGCTTTTCAAAACATCTGAGCCTAACAACTTCAATGCATTTTTGCATTTCAGTTTCAAAGGGTTTTTTTAATCTGTAGGAAAAACCTACCCAAATTGCCTTACTGTTTCTTTCCCCAAATATTATATTTCTTTGTTTATGTAGCTGTGTGTTGTGTTGCGCCATGAGGGTTTTGATTTTCATTTTAAGGTCATTCCATCTTTTGAGGCGGTGTAAAGTAAGAACCCGTTTTAAAATTATTTTTCTCCTCAATAAAAATACTCCTCTTGAATTACTGCTTTACAGTTGAAGAACCAGCATTCTTTAGCGGGTGGTACACCTGATTTGGCCGGGATAAAGACATTCGAACGCTGTTCATAGAAACGCTTGAGGTTTCCATTCTGGCACTGACTCAAACCTTTAAACAAATTTTTAAGACTTTAAAAAGACCTCTCTCCTTTTCTTCCCCTTGTGTGTTTAATCAGTCAAGATTCAGCTGAAGACGTTGAAGAAGCTGGTGCGTTGCCAAAGCTGCCTGTCTTTGGAGCCTCCGGTGCTGAGGGGGTTGCTCAGGAATCAGAGGAAGAGTGTCCACCAGTGGAGAGCGTCCTACCGGAGGCGGAGAGCCAGGAACCAGTGGAAGGGAATGACACCGAAACAACCTCTGAGAAGGAAAGTTCTCAGAGTACGGCTTTCGGAGAGTCCGCTCTGGAATCGGGAAAAACTGAAGCTGCACCCTCAGAGATTTCTGCCCGGGAACCAAAGAAAATTGCCTATTCCCAAATTGTTAGGGAAGGCAGAAGGTTTAATATTGATTTAGTTTCCAAGGTAGGAACTGAATGACTCTTTTCATGTAAGTACGTTTACTTTGCTTAAAATGCTACAATTTAAAAAAAAATCTTTAACATTGAGGAGGACTGACACAATTCCTTTGAGAGAAGAAAGACACTCTTGAGACTTAAGTGAGAACTAGTACGCTTAAAAGAAAAGAGCTATTTCATTTGTGCTCTTTAGTGCTTGTTTATAACCAAAGAGGCCATAAAGCATAGCTCAGAAATGTCTATGAAAGTAAATTTCCTGAAATTGAGCACTTAAGTAGTACCTGCAAAATTGCTCTTTTTAAACAGTACCATTAAAAAAAAAAATAAAACAAGGAAAATCAATCTACATGCAGATCTTTGATGTTTTTCAAACGAAAATTCATTTTCCTGTTGGAGTGCTTCCTGGGTTTTAGATTGCCCTGTGAAACTCTCATTGTATCTCTGTACACAGGTATACAGGTATGGCCTGCAAATTCAAGTTAAATGAAAATTTCTCTTAATTTCTGTGCTTTAGACTATATCTGTCCTCTGCAATGGGAAGTTTTTTCAAAGTTGAATGCTTAATTTTTCAAATCTCCAGAAACTGGAAAGAAAGCTTTCTTCAATCATTTATTAAATCCTTTGTGGAGACACTCCAAAATGCATTATTTCAAATTTCATCTCTGTTCCAAATGTAGCTTCCTCTTTCATGCATCATTGGAATGACATGAAAACAGTAGTCAGTGGATAGTGGTTAAGCAGATCATACTATCTTGTATCCTTTTTTACACTTTTTCTGTGCCACTCTTTTACATGGTGTTAATTGCAGTGAATTCCAGAAATTCTGACAGAAGAGTAGCCATCCGGGCAAGACTTGTAGTTTGCCTTGGTTTCTCTCTGGCACTGGGACACAGACTTGCTCATCGTGTCCTTCTTGGTGTTCCAGTAAACATTTATCTTGAAAATTCCCGTGTGATCGTGCAAATTCTGCTACTCAGGCCCATCAGAACTTGGAGCATGTTTAAACTCCTCTCCAGTGCTTTGCAATTCAGATGTATTTCTTCAGTTAATGGTTACCTTCCTCTTCCTTCAGTATTTCACAAGGTATTTGTAGCTTCTAGAAAAAGTAGTCAGATTATAAATTAATATAACAGAATCTGACTAAAGTGTAACTGGGAGTTTAAGGAATTCACGTTTAGAAAATGTGACATCATTTCAGGTAATTTAAGGAACAACTGCTGAGGGTTTAGTATGTCAGATACTTTACTGGGGAACGAAGCTTGTAAAATACAGTGTTGAAGAATATATGACATACAGTGCAAAGAAATTAGCAAAGCTGACAATGCAAAAAAGCTGTGACTCCCAGACTAATAAAACTAAATGAGCAGCAGGGTGACACCTTCTCCCTTCATCCCCTGTGAACCGCTTTGTCCCCTCCGTTTGTGCGGTCGCTTCAGTTAATTGTGTATTACTGCGCACATACTACAACTTGATATTCTTTTATTCAGAATTGACTTCACTGTATACTTGTAAATAGTTGCAGAATACACCTTACAAATGAGCGCTGTTGGTATCACTGTTTTCCTCTGGTTTAAGCACTTTCTCTTTACTCACGTTTCTTTTTTTTCCTTCCCGGTGCAGTTGCTTTACTCCCGGGGTCTGCTGATTGACCTTCTGATCAAGTCGAACGTCAGCAGATATGCAGAGTTCAAAAATGCGACGCGAATTCTTGCCTTTCGAGAAGGAAACATAGAGCAGGTATTGTAAAATAATGTCTTGCGTGTTTTTCATGTCGTCTTGTTCAAGTCAAGAGACTCGAAATTGGTTTCTTGAGAGGTTTGTAATAATAAGATAGTATTTTTCCTTAAGATCCTGACTTTTATTCCATTTCTGGAATGAAAAGGTGTCTGTATGTGTTAAATTTTTTTTTTAGGGAAAGCATGTACGATCTGGTAAATTATTTACATGAATCTTTGCCTAATGTCAAGCACTTACAGCATGTCCAACTTAGCAGTTAATTCTTAAAGATTCAAGGTTTAACTTTTTCAAATTTGTAGCGTGGATTTGATTTGTCTCTGCTACTTACAAAAGTCATTGGTGCATAATGGCAGCAGGAGGTTTTGCCACGGTTAATTAATACAAACTCTTTTGATTAACCCTGCAGTCAGAGATGAAAGTGAAATTGAAGGGAAATAAAAAGGGGAAGAGGCTGAAAAAGATTTAAAAATACTTATAGTGTGGAAAATGGGTAACTTTTATTATAGTTCTAATAGAAAATAATGGAAAGAAGTGTATAAGAAAATAGCAGTGACAGAAAATAGTAGTTCACAGTGCTTGTTAGGTAATGAGACTGTGGTGTTGCTTGTTGCTTTTTCACATCCCGAGTATCTGAAGTGATTAAAAATATTTTCCAGGTACCTTGTTCTAGAGCAGATGTCTTCAACAGCAAACAGCTCACCATGGTGGAGAAGAGAATGCTAATGAAATTTTTGACATTTTGTTTGGACTATGAAGAGCACCCTGATGAATACCAAGGTAGTGTTTCGTGGAGCACTGTACACCCCCTTCTTCAGAGCTCGTTCAGTTACACACAATTTTGATAGCTCTCCTGTGTTTTCACACCATTTATTTTTATGAATTCATTTTCAAAGTATGCTTTGACCTTTTCATGACCTTTTCACGTCAACCTTAAACTCTTCGACTTAAGCACTTGCTCTTCTGGTTCCCACATCGTTTATTATTTACATTTTTCTTTAATAGCAAAATTATATATTACAGCAAGGTTGCAAAGTGTTTTTAATGTGTTTTAGCTGTTTTTTCCCCCCTTCCAGGACTTTAATACGGTGTGAAGTAGCTGTTTTTTCTTCCCTGCTTTTTGGGGTAATATGTAAATCTTCACAATATGTTGCCAGAAAATCAGAAATAGAGAAAATTGAATTTTTAAACTTTGAAGGTAAATGTAATTTAATGCCTTTTAGTTGTAGAGGGCAAGTTCAAAGTGCCACTATCAACTGTTGGCTTATTTAGACGAGAGAATATCTGAATAGATTTGAGCTATAATGTGCAAAGAATAATAAGCATTAGGTCAAGGAGGAAAATCGGCTAAAAAAAAAGAAGGTGCTTTGGGTTTATGCATCTTAGGGTACAAAGAATGAAGTGATGTTCTCAGTTCTCGCAGTCCAAAAGTAAACAGGCAAAAAAAGAAAAATCTGTCAAAAGGAAATAGGGAGGAAAAAGTTAAACTATTGACAGAACTTTTGGACTGAAGCATGTCAGTAGCTTGACAGGAGCTTGGCCAGGCAGTATTTTTGAAAGCGTCTCGCGTTAAAAAGAAACAATTGTTAAGATACTGGCTTTAATACTTGAACAAGACCCTTAGATTAAGTACAAACATTAGAGAAAATGATTTGAAATATATGCAAAGGAGACTTGGTCACTCTTGAGAATGATCTGGGAAGATCAGGAGAAATAGTCTGTGATGAACTCCAGAAAATCCTAAAGGGGGAAAAGCTCGTTAGACTGAAGTGGTTTATAGATTACAGGTAATTTCAGGTTTGCTGCTGCTAGAAGAAATGAGGTGCTCAGAGTGAGCATATAGGTGGTATTTAGAAAATTTATTAAGTAAAAAAAGGAGACGCCACATCAATTTTAAATGAATCCATTGATTCATGTACCTAAATGACATTAGATTTATTTTACTTCCAGAGATAGTTAAATAGGTTTTGTTCCTGCATTTTAAAATAGCCTGGGAAGTAATTGGGAATATTTTGAATCAGATTAGTCTAATGTAAAGACTTCAGAAGTTTAAAATTGCTCTTGGTGAGATGATGACACCCGTGGGAAGGCAGACTTTTAATAGGAAGAGTTCATGATAGTGAAGAATTTTTAAAGCTTTTTTCCTGTAAAATTTGGAGTTATGTAAGAAGTCTGACGTGAGGAAAAACTTGATAATTTTTTTTTAGAATGATCAAACAAAAAAACCCTGTCCTTTTACGACTTGCTACAGGGCTGTACAAAGGGTAGCAAGATAAATTTGTAATAAAACAGTGGTTGAATCTTGAACAGAATATATAGCTGGATAATACTACTTTCAGCATTGATGGAAGTGTTTCTGAAGTACCTGTGAATTTATCCATGACTGAAATAAGCCTAAGAGCAGATTTCTGAACAGTGTGAAAGTATGCTATTGCTTAAATACAGTCTTTTCCTGGGAATAAAAATGATTTAGTTCCTAAGATAACTCCAGTTTTTCAGAGGTGCATCAGTCACATGCAGCCCTTGTGTTGAACATCTCTTGAAAGACTTGTTTTTCTTGGAATTTAAAAATGTGGCAGCAATGGTGTTAATAAAGGGGGCTCACTTTTTCTCACGATTGAGAAATGGGTTTAGAAGAAGACTGACATAATGAATAGATGAAGCCATATTTAGAGGTTGCTGTTGGAGACCCACACAATGGGTTTGCATTGTTGTTAAAGATTTTAAGGGAGTGCTATTTCTGTCTCCTGAGAAAACTCACTTTCTGGGAGTCAATTTTTTTAACTCTTACTGACTTGAGGTATCAATTTTCAGTTGTTAGTTGAACAACTCAATTGCTTTTGTTTATTTAAATACAAAAGTCCTTGTGGAAGTTGAAGCATGTGAGAAAATACAGCTGTTATTCTGTGCTTTATGTGAATCTGCTTTTCCTCAGACTACGAGAGCAGTACGTTCGCCCAGTTCTTAAGCACACGGAAGCTGACGCCCAGCTTGCAGCACTTCATTCTGCACTCTATTGCAATGGTTTCGGAGACTGAGTGCAGCACTCTTGAAGGTCTTCAGGCAACAAAAAAGTTTCTTCAGTGCCTTGGCCGCTATGGCAATACACCGTTTTTGTTTCCTCTGTATGGTCAAGGAGAGATCCCACAGTGCTTCTGCAGGTAAGCTTCACTTCCCTGATAAATGTCTTCTAAAAACGAAATCCTTGGGGAGCTGATGCTAATAGATATCATTCAATAGGAATCATCCTGGCTACAATTTCATGTTGGTTTTCTTTGCTTGATGTTGCCATTGGCTGTGAAATTCCCCCTCCCGCAAAAAAGGGGAAAAAAGAAAGAGTAATTTTGAAATGATGCTACTCGAATACTTGGAAACAATTTTTTCATCGTATTACGAAAGCAGCTTGTAATAGCTGGCTGTTGTGGTGGCTGCCTGTGGTAGTCAGTACTAGGAAATGAGAAAAAATTTAACTTATACATAGCTACACCTTTTGAAAACTGACAGAGGAGACGTGGAGTGATGTCTGTCCAAAAGGATGACTGTGTACTTTGGTAGGTTAAAAAATATGTGCTTTAGTCTTCCTGAAGTTACTGGAAGATCCATGTTTTCCATTTGTGTTACTAATCAATGCTGAGAGTGCCTCTACCATCCATAGGTGGGTATTCAAGAATGAACTGGATGTTTTTAGAAAGAAAGAAAATTGTGCCGCATGTCCAGTTTATTTTTAAATAAAAAAAATAATGTAATTCTTGCACCTCTGTTACATCACTGACTTGTCCAAACAGGGCAACTGATGTAAAATCATATCCTTATTCTCTTGACATCCTTTTGGAAATCGTGTAGACCACAAACTCCCACCTACGACTTGAACAGCCGAGAAGATAGCGTGAAGCCCACTAACATTACACTGAGCCACATACAGGCTGCAGGTTACGTTCCAACATCTTAAACAGCAGCCATATGTTCTCCACTACTTGAGCCCTAGAAAGTAATTAAAACAAAAAACCTCTGTTGATTCCAGGATAAAACAGCCTCCACTTCAACCACTTTACACAGGACATGGGCAATGATAACGTAGTCTTTAGTGTGACTCCTGAGGTCTGCCAGGGATCGTAGTTCTAGCAGGGAAGATGTTGGTGGATGCTTTTGGGGACCATCAAGAATATACATGCAGAGGGTTGGTGGTTTGAATTTTCGGTTGTTTCCAGCAATTCAACTGGCTTTTAAAAGGCTGGGTTTTTTCTTTTTTTAATCTTTTGCTGGCAAGCAGCCTTTCCATCTGCTCTATGTTGGTTTTTAATGTAGTAACCTGTAGGTCTGAAGTAAACATTAGCTCTATGTAAAAAAAGCAACGTTGTGTGGTGAGGCCGTTTTGTTGTCTCAGGGATATATTTGTACATCATTCATGGAAGTATCAGTGCAGAGTTTTCCCTGCTTTGTTCTTTGTTGGTGAACAAGTTCTGCTTTTTACACGTGTGCTACTATTAATAGTGCTTTACAGCAGGCTACTGGACATGATCTTCATGTCCTGCCCGTGTGATAGATGCTGGTTTTCTTCTTTATAGCAGTACTTAAATTCCTGCTCGAAGAATGGCTGTAGCGGCTTGAGCCTGTTTGGCAGTGTATAAGGATGGATGCAATTATATCTTGGTAGAAACATCCTGGAATAATGATCATTGTTCTTGGAAGGTATCTGTAAAGTAGCTCAGTGGCACCAGCAGCTGGCTGTGTTGGGGAAGGCTTTACTTGGCCTTAGCAACTAATGAAGGCCATGTGGAATTGTCTTGTATGGGTATCTGTGTAGATTATTTAATGTTTCCATTAGTTCATTAGACAAAGATGCTGAGGGGCCTGGAGCATCCCTGTGCCCAGGAAAGGCTGAGAGCCCTGGGGCTGCTGAGCTGCACAAGAGAAGCCTCAGAGGGGATCTGATCAATGC
>JAVSBS010023128.1:32967-64095 GCA_033124195.1 Coracias cyanogaster
ACATCTCCACAGCTTGGAAACCCCTCCAGGGATGGGGACTCCACCACTGCCCTGCCCAGCCTGGCACAGCCCTTGACCAACCTTTCAGTCAATAAATTGTTCCTCATGTCCAATCTCAACCTCCCCTGGCACAACTTGAGGCCCTTTCCTCTTGTCCTGTCACTTGTTCCTTGGGAGCAGAGCCCGACCCCACCTGACTCCAACCTCCTTTCGGGGAGTTGTGCAGAGCCAGAAGGTCTCCCCTGAGCCTCCTTTTCTCCAGGCTCAACACCCCCAGGTCCCTCAGCACCTCCACACCAGACTTGTTCTCTAGACCCTTCCCCAGCTTCGTTACCTCTCTTTGGACATGCTCCAGCACGTGTCATGTGCAGCATGAGGATCACAGGCAACATGGGATCCAAATGTAATGCGTAGGCTGTACGCAGTGTGGGAGCCATAGGCACAGCAGAAGACCAGGCAGCTGTGAGTGGTCCTCCAGCCCTCCACACCAGCCCCACTGATGCTGATCCCATCCCTGGATGGGGACAGCACAACCCCTCCATCCACAACCCTCCAGACCCACAGGCAGGGAACACAGGGACCTCAAGTGCAGGCACAACACTGAGACCCAGCACCTGGTCTAGAAGGAGGTGACAAGGAGACTGGTGGGACTCACCTGGTCCCCAGAGCTGGATGCACTGCTGGTGGTGGGTCATGCACATGCCGTTGCTGCAGTAAGCCTCACCGTAGGCGCAGGACGAGCCGTCCAGAAGGTACACGTTGGCCGGGCAGTAGGGTGAGGCACCTGTGCAGTATTCAGGGAGGTCACAGGATCCCGCTGCTTCCCTGCAGATTGTCCCAGCCACCTTTAGCTGCCGCAGGAGGAGAGAGAAACATCAGCACTGAGTGGCAGCAAAGGGGTCAAGCCGAGATTGCTGCTGCCTGTGGAAGACCTTGGGGCCATAAACTATCTATAACATCTCCTGTGGGACTATGTGGGGCTGTCAAGGTATAATGCCAAATTCATGGCCTGGACCCCAGACACAAAGCAGCCAGCAGAGACTCTTCTGCAGACAGAAGTTTACTCGTAACCCTCCTCATTTGGCACCAGAGGGTTTGACCATGTGGATGTGCAGCACCATGGTGGGAGCCTTATCTCCCAGCTCAGCCCATGGGTGGGTGGGTGGCGTGGTGGGGGGACAGTGGGGGGCTTACCTTGCAGCTCTGGCAGCAGTCACCATGGGCACATTGGGCCCCCGCCTTCAGCGTGCAGTTGTGTGCATTGCAGCATGGGTTGGTGCACTCCTGCGTGGGGAGAAGAAGACACCACCATGGTCAGGGAGCTGGCCTAGGTTGCCCAGAGAGGTGGTGGCTGCCCCATCCCTGGCACCATTGCAGGTGAGGTTGGCCGGGGCTCTGAGCAACCTGCTCTAGTTGCAAATGTCCCACCTTAGAGCAGGGGACTTGGACTAGGTGAGTTTTGAAGGTCCCTTCCCATCCAAAGCATTCCATGATTCTATGATTCTATGATCTTTAATTCAAAGAGGAGGCAAGACTGCCTGTACAACTGCAGGCAGAGGCAGAAGATTTTATTCAGGAGCACTTGCATGTGCTATTTCTTCCAATAAAGTGATTTGTGATCTTTTCCCATGAGTTTTGGTGCAATTAGAAGAGTAATTTGAACCCCAGTCCTCGGTGGAGGCTGAGTGGTGGCAGTGACTCCCCGTGACAGAGGTCTTGGGTGGGCATCCCTCCCCTGCACCAGTGCAGTAGGGGGTGTGGTCCTGGCCCTGCATTGTGCCACTTGGGCAGGACGCTGGGCACAAATGGGTGTGAGGAGATAAGTTACTGGGTGGGCAGCAAAAAGTGGGAGTTGTGGCAGAAGCCCAGGTAGTGCCAGGAGGGGTGGCTGGCTTCAGAGCCAGCAGAGGTGGGGCTGGCTCCAGAGGAGAAAAAATCAACTAAGCAAACAAACAAAAATCCAAAATGTGAAGTTTTAAATTAGATCTGGAGTCTTTACAGTTGTTCACTATCCAAAAAAAAAGTCGCATGTGTTTGCAAGACAGTGAGAGCAAGAGGAGAGGAAAATGCCTCTGTTTGTTTCTTCCCTTGCAGTGTGGAAGCCACAGAAGAATCAAAAGATCTGATTGCTCTGATGAAAAATGAGCCTACGGGTTAATTTTATCAGAGAAGACACACCACAGTGAAGTGAGATTATGCCCATAAACCTGAGAGATTTCTTACATTTTGCATATGTTGCACCTCAGCCGTGGGCACGTAGGGTTCAGTAACATGGCAAGGGATTTGAAAGGTTGGCATGGGCATGCATCTAGGTTTATAATCATGGGGGGTTTCAGTTAATGCAAAATTTTCCAAGAAAAACCCCTCGGCCAAACAAAGGACTGAAGATTCCCATGTGTTTGGCTGAACTGAAGGCTGATGTCACTGGTGTGTGAGGACAAGGGATTTCAGCTCCATAACACGCATGCAGGACAACTCAGCAGGCTCCTCTGTTTTATCCTCTCAGAGGTAAACCCACGGCTGGAGCTGCTTTAGAGTCAATTGACTTTTTTATTTTTTTCCCTAGAAGACCAGAGCATATTACAGAGAACCAGCAGCAGACCAAAATGTGTCTACAAGGTGACTGCAGAAACCAGCAACCCACAGGCTGGACCCCAGAGCCCATGTGGGTTGTCACATCTCTTGTCCACTGTTGCATACACAGGCACCAGAAATGTTCACAAATGCCTGGAAAGGCATCATCTAGTGCAGCTGGGGGAGGTTATGGACCCAGAACTGCATTTTAATTGGAAACGATCCCAGCACAGGAGTCTCACACAGTGCTCTGTTATGGTTTGTTGCAACCTTGAAATGGAATAAAATGCCACAGCCCAACACTTGTGAGTACACGATGCAGGTACCAGGACATAATGTCCCTAGAAGAGACCCAGAGCATGGCAGGGACCTTTCTACCAGCAGCAGAAGCAGGTTTCTGCAGCTCAAGGTGAAGAAGGGGAATGTCAGTGGGACAAGCCCACGGGCAGCTGGATGGTCCATGTGGGAGCATCCCTCCATGCAGGAGGGGCTTGGCAAAACCCGGCTCGCTGGTTCTGCCTGTGCTCGGCCGGAGGGTGTGGGACTGAGGGCATCCTGCAGCTCCAGGTGCCACTTGCCAGCCTCATAATGCAAGAAGAAAATCCAGCTCTTCTGCTGGTTCCGAAGTGGTATGAAATTTTTTACTATTCAAAGTATGATTTTAATCATGAAAGTTGTGATTTGTAATTCTAATATTTACACAGAAAGCTCTTTTTCTTATGTCTTTCTTCATAAAGTAATATTCAAATCAAAGTGCCGGTTTCATTTCGTACAGCTTTGAAGCTGATCCTTTTGACATTTCACATTTTCATGTCACGCTTTTAATTACAAAAAAAAGTTTCACTCATCTTTTCACTTTGCATATTTCCTCAACTGCCTTTTCTTCACCACTATCCACAGACTCAGAAGGGAGATGGAAACAAGTGGAGGCTGCTGTGAGTATGTGTCTCTGGCACAGCTTGGAAACGTTTCTTTCTCCTGCCCTGGGTGAGTGTGATGTGCCACATCAAAATGCATCTTCCTGTACGAGACTCGCATAGTTCCCTGGGGGATTTCTGGACAAGAGTGAACATCCCTGCTTGGGAGGACAGTGCCGACATCCCCTCCCTGGCAATGCCACCCTTTGAGGTGCTCAGGACCTGGAGCTGCCTCTGTAAAACACCCTGAACCTTTATCTGCTGCAAAGTGACCTGCTGCCCTTCTCCAAAGAATATGGGGTGCAAGAGAAAGCAAAGGACAACTGAGCAGGAGGAGAAACCTCTCTGGTGTGAGGGTGTGGGAGCCTGGCCCAGGCTGCCCAGAGAGGTTGTGGAGTCTCCTTCTCTGCAGAGATTCCAATTGCGCCGCCTGGATGCGATCCTGGGCCCCCTGCTCTGGGGGGTTGGACAAGATGATCTCCAGAGGTCCCTGCCAACCCCCACCAGGCTGGGATTCCGTGAAGCAAATTACTGTCAAACCAAGAAGTAATTATACTTTTAAGGTGTTTATATTACGAATATTCTAAATAAAGTCTACATGTCTTTGTTTTTAACTGAACAATTTATGAGACAATCATAATTTTTTGCGATTAATCTCAGTTTTTATATGTGGCCTGCCGTGGGTATTATGTCTTGTTAAAACCGAGCAGTATGTGAAGAAAACTGTTCAGACTGTAAAGTGGCAACGCCACAACCTATACATCATACCCTACAGTTTTTATCACCAGGTTATCAGAGTAAGGTGTCACCTGTTCCGTGATTTCTAACCACCGTTCTATATTCTGTTTTAATGTAAACCTCTTAAGCGTTTCTCGCAGCCAGTTACACTGTGTGTTCTCATCAAGGCTACTGTTATAAATGGCATGCATGCATATTTATGTGAATGAGTCAAAGACATTTGTAAGTCACATCCTTGCATTCTAAATGAATTCTGCATAAACAGTACAACGTTTTATAACTGCTGACGACACTCGAGTGAGTAAAAGCGGTGTTAGTTCGTTATTGGTTTAAACAGGTACGGTTTAGGAGAGAAAATTAAACTTTTATATCACTGTAATGTACCTCACAATATGTCGAGGTACAGATGTGAGATTTCCGTCTCCATAAATTGGATTCGTGATACAAGGAAGGTCATTGGAAGCCTGTCGCTATTCCGAGCTGACAAGCAGCAAAACTTTACTGGCCTGTAACAGCTTCCTTTGCTTCAAACTTCTGGGTATAAAACTATCACATCTCTTCCTTTCTAATGAAGTCATAATAGCATTCTGCTTAGTAAAAGTAAATATAGCAATACCTCATTCGTGAGGAAAATCCAAGCAAGCCTTTACATTTGATAGGGGAAACGTAAGATGGCAAAACTTGCCTGTGTGGGGCGGCTAGGGAAAGGGACCTGTTGTGCAGTTTGCTGGTAACGTGTTTGTTGCTCTGTAATAGAGCTGAAAAAGTGTCACTGAAAGAAAACTACAATTGGGCATCATTGTAAAGTGTAAAGTCTCGGTGATACAGCATTTAGAATATTTGGTGTGATTTTGATGGGTTTTTCTGGTTTTAGGAAATACCCCAAGTATTTTTCTGATATAGGAGGTTAATGTTAAAATGGTCAGCATCCAAATTTTCCTTTGTAACTGGAGAAAAAAAAAGTGCTTGACTTAAAAAACTGAAGTAGTTGTCAGATGCGAGGCCATACTTGCTTTTGCATGATGTACCAAATTCCTCTCTCCTAACTTCAATCTCCTTTCTTTTCGTCCAGTTTTTCAGAAGCAAAAACTTGTTGAGGTTTTTATGGTTTTGAGGAATGTTTGGAGGTGCTATTTTACAAATACTGTTTTATGTAGTTTACTTTTACAGTTCACCTCTGAAATATGCAGCTTACTGTCAGCTCTCCTTTGAGAGGAGGTCTTTTTGGAGGCTTTCAGTTGGGATTTCTTCAGCCATGACCAGTGCTGTTTAAAGAATGAGAGGTGAGACGTCAGCTTCAGGTCGTGGCCACACCTCGGTGCTTTTCCCCAGTGCTTACCTGGTGAACACGCTGAATTTTGGGGGAGACTATGCATAGATTCTCTCCAGTTTGGCTTCAGATTCTTTTTTCTGGACTCCTGCAAATATGAGCATCCAAATGGAAACAAGACTTCCTGAGAAGTCATAATGCAGTTTTTTCCCTATTTGAGGTTTTAGAGAGGATTGGAGACTGTCTGACATCTCATGAAGGTTCTAGGGGATGACACATCGTGTCTTTTTTGTTAAAGATTCATCCAAAAATTGACAGATGTGGTTGTCATAATAGGTGTTGAGGTGGTAGAATGTCTTCGGCTGCTTTGCTGTAGGAATTAGTGAATCACTGACTTTTATGGGTAGTCAGTTAATGACTTACATTTCCTGTGAATAGGTTGTGAACTTCACATTGTGTATGTATTTGGTGGGCAGTGTCACCTTTTTTTAGTAGTTGTTACAAATTCTAGCTGGAATTAGTCATTTCTGTGTCAGTGCCAATGACAGTAGTAATTTTGTGATGGAGGCAAGATCTGATTAAGATGGTTCATCTCTTTCAACGCCGATATTTACAGGAAGATTAAGAGTCCAGGCTGAGATATGATGGATTGCATGATTGATTTGGAAGGTTCCTGTATATATTTCAAAAATGAATAATCAGTTTTTACCCTTACGTTTGAGCTATTATCTGCTACAAATGTCGAAGCTTCTGAGGTAGTGTCGGGTACCTTAACATGGCCAATTATGTCCCTGAGACAATCTCTGGGGTGGTTTTAGTGTTCTGAAAGCAAGACTGGACTTCAGAAAACCTGCCTGGAGTAAGCACGTATTAAAAACATAGTGCAACATTTTGTTTGTTTGTTTGGAACCTTGACACAAGTATCACCTCTCTACATGTGAGCAATTTGCGTCACTTCTCTGGATGTTAATTGTATGATCTGGCATGATAATGAGAAATGCGAACAATATTAATTCCTTGTGACAATCAGATATCACAGAATTGAGCCTTAGCGCGGCTGCAAATGCGAAAGAATCACAGGTGATTTAAAAAGCATAGGCTGTGTCCACAAGGTGAGTTCAGCTCTACATTCCAAAATACATAATTCTCATATTTATGTCTCTCTTATCCCTTACCATTTCTTTGGACCTGAACATTTATTTTGAAATTACTGACAGTTTGTCAGTACTACTTATTTTCTACTAAAATACTAAGAGTAGATGCAGCTTTCTTAATTGTTCTCACCTGCATGTCGGTGAAATAACAAAACTTTTGATGTAGTTTGCCTTTTACAAACAAACTTGATAGATTTTTTTTTTTTTTTTTTCACTTGGTTGGCAGATGAATGCAAAATGGGCAAGCGTAGTTAGTGTGATTGTTTGTAGGATCGGTTGTTTGTTTTTCCCTCTAAGGAGAAACTCTTTTATTGGGATAAACATCAGGGAGGTGAGATAATCCATCATTCCGAGACCTGTTCGCTAGTGATGGATGGATAGATTGGTAAAGTAACTCAATAATCTTCATTTTTTTTCAGGTTATTCACAGATCAGTGAGCATCGTCGTTAATAAAGCTATGGAATGCTTTTGTGTCCTTGCCCGCATTATTTCTCAGAATTTGACAGGAAAAGACTTTTAATTTGGAAATAACCTTTGTTGTGAAATGCATTCTAAGTGTATGAAACTTTGAAAATACCTTCCCATTTTAGATTTTATCTTTCTTCTGAGTGAGGTGTTTGTCCAGTCTTTAAGACATTATTGACAAATATGAGAGCTTTTCTGTTCCTTATTTCACTGACGAGAAACACAATGTTCTTCAGAAGTTTAGACCTGGTGAAGACCTTCAGCCGCTAGAATGTATCACTTGGGATACTCTGAATCGTGTGAATGTTGTCAAAAGTATATCGATTTCAGATCCTTGCAAAAGTTTTTAGTCAAGACATTGTATTATAGGGGTTAGAATATACCCTGTGGTACAGGAAAAATAAATATAACATATTAAGAAAGGCTGAAAATAACTTACGTTGTCCTCCTGTCATTCTTGATCATTCTCACTTCATTTTACAAACACATTTGGAATGTAAAAGCACAAAATACAAATGTTACGAGATGATATTTCAGTAATTATTTGCTTTAATAATGAGGATGATGCTAATGTGAAGGAATGATACCCAATACATTATTTGCCATTACCTCTAAACGAATAAATCACTCTTGGCTGACGTGGGGATGTGCAGATTCTGGTTTATATGTTCTTCCTGAGAATTAGGACTCAGAGGTATGAATGTGTTACAGCGTTATCAGATCATCTGTGGAAATGACATGAGTGTTTCTTACTGGAGCGAATCCAGGATGTAAATGCAAATGTGCTTTAGCAGAGTTCTTTTTCATGACGCTACAAGACAGAAAGTTTGCTTCCGAAACATTACTGAATTAGTAAAATAGTCCTTGAATTTCACTGAGGGTTAAGATAACTTGAATGTTGATGTCTTTTCTGGAGGCGGAGAGCACAGAAGTGGATTTTATAGATGATCTAATGCTTAGTGACTGGTTTCTAGTTACTCGGGTTTGTGTCTCTGCCCTACAGACCTGGTCTCCCAGGCTCCTCTCTGAGGCCAGAACTATTGTATAATTGCAGCTGAAGGACCTTGTGGGAGGGACAGCTTCTTCTCTTACAAGGTCAATGGAACTTAGAGCCAGGCGGGTCTCATACTGCTACGTTCTGTAGAGATTAGTCTTCAGAGTGCATTTGTAGTAACTGTCATTGCAGTACTACAGAAAAATGTTATTTTTTTTTCATGCTGCTGTGTAGTAATTACAATTTCCACAATGCTTTAGCTATAATTTCTAGGACACTTGCTAGTTAAATCGTTGAGTACATTGCTTTGATGGATCCTCACCTTACTTTCATGTAAATAATCAGTTTCTTGAGTTTAGCATCCCACAGAATGATTCTTAACCTAGATTCACCAAAAAATAGTGCTAATTGCAATATCCTTGAAAAACATTTCTAGCATTTTTCCATTTAATAAGCCAGTATCAAGGCAGCAAACTCTTCTTTCAAATGCCAGTAAAACTGTCTTAAGCAGCAGTGCTTGTACAGCCACAGTACAGTTAAAATGTGGTGTGTCCCCTCTAGTTTCAGGTCTTTGCTCATAACTAAGTCCTATGTGTGCAACTTCACTATTTCATTTGTCCTGTGGTTATTTTACGTGTGGAAGATGGGAAATTACTGTCCTAGTTGAACAGTTGTAGAGGAGGATGGCTTAAACGTATGTGTAGTTACAGGAAATTTCTGTGGTGTTAATGGCTTTCAAGTGCATTATTAGATAAACCGATCTCTCTGCTTTTATTTAGGGATTTATTAATGAATACAACTAATCGACTTTTTCCGCGACTCTCTAAACAACTCTTCCACAAAGTCATTAGGAACATAGCTCTCATATTAGTAATTATCTTCCTAATAGTGCATTTGCATATGCCCTGTTTATTGAGTTAAACCAGAGCTTAAACGTGGTCTTATTTCTGTCAACAGAACTTTCTCAGACTTGAGGAACAGCTTAGTAAATCTACACTTGCATGAAGCAAGACTGGAAGTCTATAAACATAAAAATGGATGATGAGCTAAGATTTTTATTGCTCTATCTTCTAACACTTGAGTTTCAGAAAACACATTTGGAATCCTGAGCCCGTAAGAGGCAGCATTGACTTGCCAGCACCCTAAACTTGCACATCATGAAGCAGAAATTCGGTTGTTAAAACTCTTGAAATGGTTGCACTTCCATGCAGGTTTGACTATTTAAATACCAGCAACAATAAATATTCATCCTTGCCAGACTCTGATAAAATAGACCTAAATTACCCCTGTTTTGTAATTATGGAAAAATGTGCATAGAGGGTCTAATGCATCTTGGGGCGAGTGATAAATAGGTATATTACTCAGATTCTTGAGTTTTATGCTCTAAACAAAATCAAGCAGAAGGGTTTTTATCTTGTTACTTCTTTTACTGTCAAATACTACGCACTCTGCTGCAACTATTATTTCCATATGTAGCAGTCTATATCCCATACAACAGAAAGGAGCAATTTCTTAGTTTTAAAAGTAAATTTTCTTTTTTTTAAGGTCCTAGGAAAAAAAAAACCAAAAAGAAATTTGCCATAAAATGACATTTGACTGGGCTGATTGTTTGTTTTTCCCAGTGCCTCTCTCAGCTGTGGCATTTCCTGGCTGAGCTGCCCCCGTTCCTGCCTCCTGTGTCTTTCTCCGTGAAAACTGTTCGCTCAGACTGAAACGAGAAGTCCACGTTCTCTTTTTCCTTCTTCCTCCCAGTGTTTGACTGGGAGCTTTGCCATTAGAGCAACTCTTGCTATAGCATCTCCAGTCAGTGCTGGGACTTCCTTCTGGTTTACCATGCTGGGACAGAAGTGAAGATCTGGAGAAAGAAATCACCTTGCTGTATGAGTACAAGCATAAAAATGGTGGTTTCTGCAAAGTACTTTTTGCAGATGATTACTATGCAGGAACTTCCTGACGGGTTTAAAACTGTCATTTTGCTGGTGGGATTTATAAACTAGGACCTTTCTTTTAATTTTACTTGGCTGCTGAACACAGTCTCCTGGAAGAAGTAAAAATATATTTGACTTTTCATTTGTTTGCTTCAGCATTTCTTGCCCTTTCCAGCAGCTCTCCAAATGCCAGGACAGTTCTTGTTGACATTATTATCTTCATTATTTCTTTGGTGCTGGTTTTTCTCTTCTTTCTTTCTCTTCATCCAGCTGGATGCGTATACCGAGATTTGACTTTCCAAACATGGAGTTCCCGTTAAAAAAATTAACTACCTGTTGCCTTAACTGCTGCCTTTTTATTTAAGTAATTTGGCTGCATTCTCCTTTTTAATGTTTTTAGAACATACAGCAATATTGCAGGAAATGCTGAAGTTCTAGGGACCTTCCAGGAAACACTGAATTTAACATAAGAACCAGGTCACAGCTTTTTCTGTGTGTGAAAATAAATTGAAAGAAGACAATTCATTAATTCAGCACTTGGCATGTTTTCCTTTGATCTTTTTCCGAAGCTTGCTGTGCTCTGCGTGCGGTATTCATCTTTAAAGAGGAAAGCAAATAGGTTTTGCTATAGAGGAGTGTACAGTTAGGGAGAAAAATATTTGATTTTTGAAATTAATGGCTCCATGCATTATAGTAAGTAGAAGACAAACTATATGCTAGAAATAAAAACTACCTTTTTTGGGTGTGAAACTATGTGATAAGGTTTTCCGATTCTTTTATGTAGTTTCAGAAAGAACTACGGGCAAGTTTGCAATTTAAGGGTGTTTATGGTATCTCTGTGTTGAAAATCAAGATGTCAGATGGAGAGATGTTCTATTTTTGTTCAATTAATATCGGAGAGCATTACATCAAAGCAGTAAACTCCTCTTGTAGCAACAGATGCAGCAACCCTGAAGCCTATTTTCTCTCTTGTTACATTAGTGTTTAATTAAAGAAAACAACTAGTTGGAGGCAGTTACTTTCTGTGAAATGTAATGAAGATTTATTTTGTAAGTGACCTTCACTGTATTCGTTGAATTAGTAATCAGTAAAATTAATAGAATAATCAAATTATGTACAAACTCATAAATCATCATGACTATGCTGTCAAAAATGCAGCTTTTAATACGTCCTATTGTTTCACAGCTGTATTAATAATTACAACTGCTGATTCCTGCCTTGATGGGAACTGAAATGACATTTAAAGGCTGCGTATGATGGAGGGCTACCAGGCCAAAAATTTTCACAACTCGTAATTTAGCTGTAATATGGTTTGATGTCACCAGGGCAAAGTTGAAGCTGGGTACAGTGTTGTTGCTATCTTTCAGCAAAACTTGAATTATTGGTGTAGGCAGTCGCCAGTTAATTAGAGTAATATCAGTTTAAATGTCTGTCATTTAGGGTTAATGGTATCAAAGAGTTGCCTTGTACTTGAAGAACAGTCAAATCATCCTGAATAGCCCATTGTATGAAAGTAATGTTAGCACAGTGATTTTACTTTGTCATAAATTATTGGGATGCCCGTGAATTTAATATTTCAATTTCTTTATTTAAATAATTTTGGCAAGTTCTTCCTGATCATGTCATTTTTCACGCTAGGCTGTTTTAATAGATATTTTGGCTCTTTGTAATAGTTTAACACAACACAATCAAAATTCCTTTCCTTTTTCATTTAAAAAGAGAAGTTTTCTGCTGGCCTGCTATGAAAAGAGGTCATGCCCCCCTCCACTGGATAGCAGGCTACTCCTGAAAACAAGTAATTCGCATATTTGCGCAGCCAAGCAGCAAAGTTCTTTCAAAGCATGCTAGAAAATAAAGCGCATATATCAAAAAGCCCTTGACTGTGGTTGAATTCAAAGGAAAAATATAATTTATAGCTTTCAACAAAGGAATCTTAGTTCTAGTTAAGGTAATAGCGCTGCTCTTACATACAACATATGAAATAAATTCATCTGAGTTGATGTGAAAGATCCTAATACGTGCTTCGTCAGGCAAGAAGCCATTGACTGCAGCCCTGGAGATAATAAGCCTGTAGCTCAAGGTTCTGCAGGAATTCTTCAGTGGATGTTTAACCTTTGTGTCATCTTGAGCAACCTCCAGACAACCCAAGCTGGGATTCAACACGGTGTATGTTCTCTTGGCCAGTAGTAAGTGGTGCTGCTGACATTCCTCACACTGCTGCCTCTTGGAGGACAGCTCGGAAGAGCTGTGAGTTGGTAACACGCTTCAGCCCTTTGCCGTGCTCCATCGTTCCTGCAGCTTGAAAGGTACAAACTGTGACCTGTCTAAGCTGACTTTTGAATGCCAGTATGGATTCCAGTTTAGGAAGTCAGGTTTGCAAAATGGAAGTTTTCTTTTCGAGTTCGTCATGCATAAACAGATACCTAAAGCTCTTAAAAATAAAATAATAATTAAAAAACAACTTAAAAAAACAAACCCAAACTAAAAAAAAACATTAGTAAGCCAGGAGAATCCTACTATCACCCCAGAAATGTTGGAGAGCTCTTTTCCACCAAACCAGCCTGTCTTTCTCACACTTGCTGCTTGCTTTGGCCAGTCTGATGCCTGGCTAATGCTAGGCAGGCATGAGAAATGTAATCACTCTAATCTGTTAAATTACACTGTAATCTCTACCAGAAGATAAATAGAATTACACATTCTTGTTTAAATACAGTCTCTTAATGAAGCAGCAGGTGTAACTTCTAATTTTTATGCTCTCCCAGTTTAAGCTCTGTCCTTCTATCTGTGAGCTGAACATCAAATGGCTGAGTCACACCAAAGCTCAGCTGAAAACAGGAGCTCAGAAACCTCAGTTTCCGTCTGTGGCACGGTAAAATGGAACAGCGAGTCGCTGGATTGAACGGGCTGCAGTCTGTTTTATGATGTACTCATAAGAGGCTCTTTGCTTTGGAATAGCAGGGATCGCAGGAAGAGCACAGGTGTGTTTAACTTGCGGGACAAAGGGAGAATTGTCAAATGTCACTTCATGGCATGTGAGAGTTGTCTCTGCTAGAGCAGCTCTCTGAGAAGTTTCTGTTGGTATGCAGATTACTTACTCATTTGTTCTCTTCAGCATACGTGAGAAGAGAGGTCGGTGATAGCTGGTTGATCTGAAGGAACCACTGGAGATTCTCAAATAAGTACATCAATAACAAAATACAATAAAGATTCCCGCTGCAGACAGCCCAGACTTGAAATCGTATTCTAAGGGATCAGACACATCTCCCCCTTCTTTATTCTTTACTTTCTTCCACTAAGAATGTCCACACTGACTGGAAATTTTGGAGAGAAAGATTATTTATTTTGTAACATAATTTGAAAAATATTTTTTCTAAATGTTTTTACTTGTTTACCTTTTGTCACACCCAGGTCTAAAGAATTTCATCCTCTGCATTATGTATTATTTACTTAAGAATGCCCCTGAAATAATGCACTGTGAACAAAAACCTGACTGGAGTTGGCCTTAATTCACAGCTAATCAGGAAGCTTTGTACTTGAGAACCTCGAACATATATTCTATTTCTGTAAAATCCTCAATTTCTCTGCATTATAGTGCTCTCACAAAACGTTTAGAGTCTTTTTGAAGTACGTAACAAAAAGAATATTGATCGTTTATACTTGCTTGACAACATTTTGAAAAGAGTGGGCTTATATTAAAGTCTTTCAGGAGCTGGGATTGCAGTGTTAACATCAGTGATGTCACCATCATTTTCATGTTACCGTGGGTCCAGCAAAACTTTCAGGCGTCACTTTGCAGAAACTAAACATTCAGGTTTTGTGAATTCATTTGCCTTGCGTCGCATCAACAGGAGGGTAATCCCCAAAGATTAAGCCTGGCTTGGGCAGATGTAGGAAGTTAGGGTGCGGGGGTTAACCCAGGATCATGTTTATCACCAGACCACCTGAACTTCTCCTGTCCAGCTTTACGGGAGAGCGGTTTCAGACTTCATGCATAGGACAGATTCATCTGGCGAGGAGTTGGAGCCAGAGGTATCTACAAGGCGGTGGTGAAGGAGCCTGGCTAGTGGTGGAACTTTGCAGCGGGCTGACTTCACACGAGTCCCTCATGTTTAAGTATCATCTATTTTTCTTTAAATTCTGAGTCTCCTTAGAGTTTAAAACAGATGAGCTGCAATACAGGATTAATACTTGTCTAGCATAATTTTCTTCTTGAGGTATTGGGCTTGTCTTGCAAATGGAAGACTGCTGAATAACTTTGTATACTTCAGCTTTTCAAAAACTGACCTGTGAAGCTGGTTCCTTTCTTCATTTAGTAAATTTTTTAATTACCAGTCCATGCACAGAATATCTTAAGCACCTACATCGCAACAGAGGCAGAACCTGGAGGAATCACTACTTGTAAGAGATCATTTTTATTTTGTAAAAAGCCTTCATTCTGTCAGGGCACTTTTCAATAGCCACAAAATTTTAGCTGCTTGTAGTTAATGAAGTTCCCATAGTAATACAAAAAAAGTTAGCAATATATCCTTTATTTTGAGTGTTTTCTGTTTGTCTGATTCAGAGATGAAGATGTCATTAAAAACGTACCACAGCGTGTACAGTCCTTTGCCTTGCTGATGACACACACTGATTACAATTAGTCGTGCCAGGAGTAACCTGTATTTTTTCCCAATACGTTTCTAGGCTGTGCGCTGTGTTTGGAGGAATCTATTGTCTTCGCCATTCTGTGCAGTGCCTTGTAGTGGACAAAGAATCTGGACGGTAAGGGTAATAAAAGTAACCTTCTGTTTATATACAAAATACAGATGAAAAATGTGTTAAGTCAATTTAAAAAAAAATGATTCTTGAAAGATCCTCCTTGGTATTAATAACACATCAACCTTGGTTAAAAGTAATTTGTGTATAGGTCCTCCAGAACTAGGAAAGTGGGTCTAGAATATAGAAACTAAATTAATTTTCCTCTGATATTACTACAGCTCCTGATCACCCAAGCTTGGAAGACAAATCATTTCAGCTGCCGGGGGGCTGGTGATGAGTGATGTTAGTTTTCCTTGTGGCCTTACCTACTCTAATTGATTTTCATCAGATGACAACAAAGCCCTCTGTTATTGCATTTTTAAAAATGGAGCTCACCTAAAGACTGATCAGATTAATCTTTGCTGATAATGCATGTCACTCCAAGAGAAAAGACTTTAATGAGTTTTTAGGTAGATTGTTGTCATAAACTATGCTGCCCTCTTATCCTAGGATAAATTCTTTTACAACAATATCAGGCCTGTGGGTGGGTTTAAAGTTGAGCTAAGAAAAATCAAGCCATAGTTTTTTCCATAGTGGCATTTTTTCACACCTCTATAAATTGCCTTGGCTTCTCTTCTACCCATTCTATCAGTTATTAGTCTAACTGCAGACTTTGCCTCTCTGAAGAGTCTATTTTCAGCTTAGTTTCTGTAATTGAAAAGTTCAAAACGTGCTGTAGCAGATTTTGAAAATTGGACTTGAAAATACATAGTCACATTTGATTAGGAAAATTAATAGCTCAATGATCAGTGTAATATATTCACTTTCCAGTTGGATTATTTGAGCAAGGTACTTGTAGCAGGTTGGTCCTGATGTGGTCAAGTAGTGTCTGTTTTCCTTGAAGTTCTATAAGCAATGGATTTTATCTTTTTGTCCATTCCTTAACGTTCTGAAGTTCACTGCACAGTTTCAGACTTTGAGATGTAAATGTGAAAGCACTTAATGTCGTTGTCTGAAGTGTATGGTTTGTATGCAAATGAAATTATGCCCCTTTCATAAACTCTGTAGTTTAACAGTAATATTTGAACTTCTACTGTAGGCAACTTTATTTTCCAGTAATGTTTAGTTAACTTTGTCTTTTGCTCGGAGTTGCAAAGGGTGCTGCTTGCTCCAGTTTCCAGCTTCTTTTTTTTTTTTTAATAAATGTTTTCTTTGGTTTTGTATTCCAAAAAAGATGGAGTGCTGATTTTCACAGAATCACAGAATTATTGAGGCTGGAATAGGCCTCCAAGATCATCCTTTAACCTGCACTTATGTTTTAAATCTATTAAGTCCCTCAGGGTTCCAAATAAGTTTCAAGGGTCTTTTTTTAAGCTATGAGGCTGCTCTAGTGATTCACTTGTGCCATTTTCACTTAAAACTGAAGGATAGATTTTTGAGATGCAGAATTATGGAAATATTTTGTTTTACAGACTTTTATTATTCCAAAAACATCGGTCTTTTAATAATGCCATTCTCTGATGCTGAATATGGAGAAATAACAACACATCCAGCCTTCCAAGTCTAGTGAGCCGCCTTTTCCTTGGAGCCACCTACCCACTTCTGTTGTCTCTTGTTACGTTTCCCATAGTTTCAAAGTGGGTATTTTACCGAGTAGCATTTCTACCTCAAAATCGAAGTAAACAAACAAAAAAGTATAAAAGAGAAGGGATGTGTCAAACTGCTTTGAGATGATGAAAATAATGCACCCAAGGTCAAAATATGCTTATTTTTAAAATATTTTCAGCAACGAAAGGAGAATCATGTAACATTCTCATTTAAAATTATTAGTGAAGAAAAATCTCAAACGTTGTCTTCATCGTAGCAGAAATGTCACTCAAAAAGCTGTGCTGCTTTGACCCAGGTGTTTGTTTTTATTCGAAAAAAGAAGGGAAAGGAAATAGTGATGATGTTTGCAAGGAACCACATAGCTTACAAAGTAACACGAAGGAAAAGACTTAGCAAGTAAAAGCAGAATTGTATTAGGCCAGAAAAGAAAACCAAGAAAAAATAATAGATTTTTCTTTCTTCACGTTCTCTCTTTCCTCACTGTGTATTCCCACCCTGCACCAGCTCTAATTTCCTCCTGACTTTGGGCTTCAGTGTTTTGCCTAATGGAAATCAGCTATCAAATCGTTAATGAGGGTATTTATGAGTTACTGAGCTTTTGAGTCAACAGGCCATTAATAGTAATTGGTAATAGACAAATGCGGATCTCCTCGGCAGTACAGCTGTGTCTGGAGCTTGGGAGGCAGCGCTCCCGGGTTACGGATAGCTCCAGCCCACAACACTGGGAATTCCGTCCGAGGGTGCAGTCGGCATTACTATTTCACAGGCACCTTCCATAGGCTTCCAGGCTTCATCAATATCTTAGAGCTGTTATTTTTTTTCCCCACTATTTTGAATATTTTTGCTTTAGTACCTGTAAGAAAAGTTTGTTCTTAGAGCTACAGCCTTGATTTTCTTCTCAAACTTTCATTGATAGAGTTAATTTCAAGTCCCTAAATATCACCAGAGTTTATTCCGGCTCCTTTTTAGACACGGCTAATGATCACTCCAGCACAAGAAAAGTAAAAACCTATTCAATATCAAGTTGAATTGCTTTTTCACTTTGTTACTACCCATAACCATACATAAAGAGAACAGTAGATTTCATCCCCACCTATACAATTATTTTTATCATTGTACTATAATCTTGTTTATAGTTTATGAAAAGAAGATTCAGGGAAGACACTGTGAAAGTATAGAAACTTTGAGACATTTAGGTTTTGGTAATCCATTGAAAATGTCTATTTTTTTACCTATTGTGAAAATTTTTTATTTATTGTATCAGGTTAAGTTTGCTGTTTTAATACATATGCAGATCATCCAGCATTCTTGATAGAACTCTGATGCTCTGTCAGAAAATATAAACTACATCATATTCTTTAGGTTGAGGATAAAAGCACACTGAATGTATGCGCACTAATTATTTTTGTTTATTTTCTCCATGTTCATTGTAGGTCACTTTTTTGCGTACATATGATAAAATTTAAAGTATTTCAAATTACAAGGATCACATGAATAATAACAGCAGGCATTTGGTCTTGATCACACTTTGCATATGTTTCCAATTACATAATTCTGTCTCAAAAATGGAAAAGCCATGATAAATGGAAATTTATACATCTGTAATAAAAAGCTATAGCAAACACATAGTAATTTACATATCTTTCCTGAAATATTGCATACTGGCTTTGTCAGTGCTGGTAAGTCCATTTCAAGGATGTCGCCCTTAGTCCATTAGTTTGGATAATGAGCCCTATAAAGTACATTTATAACTCGTGGCACTGCAAGGAGATGGATTCTAATTTTCATCCTTTTATCTAGACACATTGAAAGAAGGTCAATGGAGGGTTCTGTATGATTCATTGTCCCAACACATATCAGATGACAGAGACCTGATAATGTCAGTGCATAAGTGTTTTCCGTATTTGGAAGCAGTACTTGAAAGAAATTTTCTCCGCATCATCCTTTGAAGTAAAGTGGAGACTGGAATTAAAAGCACTATCTCTTTTTCTGTTTAAAATCTTATCAAACGTGTGACCTGAGAGCTAGTCCTGAACAAAGGAGAGGAAACAACACTTAGCAGGAAAACAGAAAGTGTGTAGTTGCTTTTGCTGGCTTTGAGCGGTGCAACATGACATTTAATCAACCTTTCCCCTTCTGTAATGCTTAGGGGGGTGGCAGGGGAAATGGTTTCATAAACAATAAGAAAGGTTATAATTAGAAATGAGCTGTAGCTGCTTGACTTCCTTGTTTATTTGCTGTATTCAAATGAGCGCTTGAGAAGGAAAGCAGGTTCACGTTCAGAAAAAACTTTACGTAAAGTTGCAAGTGAAACAGGTGGACTAGAATGTGCTTGAAGCTGTATGAAGAATACTACAGGCTTGAAGTTAAACGATGCTTGTGCCATCAGAGTTCTTTTAATTACTGTTTTCAAGTTATCTGTTGAATTTCAGTATAGCTACATATTCATAGATTGATAGAATGCCAGGTTGGAAGGGACCTCAAGGATCATCTAGTCCAACCCATACGTAGTATCCTATATATATATAGTGTCCAGGTTCCTGTGAAATCAACATTAGAAGTTAGGGTTCTAAAAACATGCTTAATTGCCATAAACCTTGTAAATAAGGGTTGTGTGCACCCTTTTTCCATTCCCACTTCAGGCTACAGAAGCAACTGGTTTACTAAAGCTAGTGGTGGCCAGTGGCTATTACTTCTTCAGGTTTGATTCTCATCTTTTCTAGTCCTACAGATCATTTTGATCACAGAAGCTAATGAATCACTTGAAGTTACAGAAATGCTGTTTATTCATAAGGGGTAATTATAAACTATTAAAGTGACTTTTTTTTTAACAGATGCAAAGCTATTGTGGATCATTTTGGACAAAGAATAAGTGCGAACTATTTCATTGTGGAAGATAGTTACCTTTCAGAGAGCACATGCACAAATGTCTGTTACAGGTACATGGTAAAACAGTAAAGATTGTAAATATCTATCAATAATAGTGTATAAAATACTCTGCGTATCAAACTGCAGAGATTGTTGTCACCTGCTTTATCTTTGCAGTACAGCTTAGTTCTGTGCATTGGTTTTCTCTTCTATAAACTTGAGGCCATACTGTATACTTTCTTCTTTACTTTTTCTTTAATTGTCTTCTAACTCGTATTCCCCTTTTCCTTATTAAAAAATCCAATGGCTGCAAGTGTCTTAGAGAGTGTTAGGAACGTGGAGGTGCCTACTGCTGTTCTCGTTTTAAGTTTGTTCAGGTTTAGAAAAGTATTAAAAGTCATTGTTTTCCCTAATTTTTGTTCTTCTTGACAAAAGCGTTGAACATATACTGCCTTTGTCAAAATATTGCACATAAGATATTAGCAAAACCATAGTGCAGAAATAATAATAGCTAAGGAGGGATTAGAAAATTCAATTCATGAACTCCACCTTAGTGTATTTCCCCTTGATCCAAATTATCCTGAACTGGTGGGAACATTAAAAGTCTTCTAATATGCTGCTACTAATCTTGATCAAATAAAAGATTTAAAAAAAAAAACCAAAACCAGAAGGATATTCAAGCCATTTTGTATAACAACACTGGCCCATTTATTCATCATCTATTTCGGTCCTTGAGAAGACTACATTCATGTTCCAGACATGTTTCTATGTCAGCAACAGGCAAAATATCCCCCTCACAATCAAATTAATAAGATTATATGGTTAAATAGCCTTCCCACAGCATTACGTTTAGATTGGTATTGCCAAAACTATCAGTCCTAATTGCTGTTTTTTCACCATTTTGTGCAATTCCGTAATTGTTTTCTGTAATTGTAGGCAGATCTCCAGAGCAGTGCTCATTACAGATCAGTCGGTACTAAGCACAGATTCAGAGCAGCAGGTAGGTATCGATTTTGTATCACTTAACCTCTTTAACAATTGGATGTGTTAATATTTAGTTGTTGGTAGGAATTAATTCATGCTTTTGTTTCTGCTTGAATCCAGCTTTTTAGTCAGCTCTCTCTGCTGATAACTGTTTAATTCGTTAGTCTCTATAAAACTACTGGGCATTTTAGTTCAGTTCAATGACTTGGGTTTCCCTGCTGCTTCACACCACATTAATTAACAGAGTTTCTAAGCTGCTGTCTTTAAGGCAGTTCATTTTGCTCGCGTTTTAATAAACTGTTTCCCTTAGTATCCTGTTAACTGTTAATTGTTTATCTTGTCTGAACGGTGTTCAAAGGTCTTTGGTTCTTTTCAACATTCACTTTTCCTGTTTGAAGTTCTTACTGTACTCTTTCAGATCCTTCTTTAAATGCTTCTGTTTCATCAGTCTTTGCAGACCTTAAATTTAAAGGCTATTAATTTGTGTTAAGTATTTCTTCTGTACACTTCCTTTTATTCTCACAAGTTAAATAGGATCTAGAAAATAAGAACAATTATGGCAGAGAAGTCTGTCCTAAGCCTTCCTACTAGCAGTCTTCCATAAAAGTACTCCAGTCAGTCTCACCTAGCACTGCTCTGCCCAGCGTTCAAAACCAATTTTGCCTACGTGTCCATGGTTCCTTTTCACCTTTACTCGGTGTTGTGTTGGTTGCCTCATCCTCCGTGTCACTCTGCTTTAACAGAAGTTGTTCTTCCTGCATGATAGGTTTCCATTTTGACAGTGCCTCCAGCGGATCTGGGAAAACCAGCAGTCTGCATCATTGAGTTGTGTTCCTCAACCATGACATGCATGAAGGGCACTTGTAAGTACAGGTTATATGTAATCTTAACGGTATTTTTCCCTTGGACTCTAGCAACCCTGAAACAAAATTTAAAATACATGCGTGTCATTGCTGTGCTGCACAATGGCCAGGCTGGTACCTGAGAAAACATACACACGGTTTTCTCAGGTCCGTTGTCTTCATTCTCTAGCAGTTGTTTGCTGTTCCCAGCGGCTTAGGAGTCAAACTGCAAGAATCTTGTTTAAATCAACTTTTAAAAAATCTGCATGTGATAATAAGTCTTATTGTGATTTTCATGGTAATAAAGTATATTGTTCTTTACTTCCAAATGGATCTTCTTTGCATATTTTAAGAATAATGAAATAAATGGAGTCATTCCAAGTTGCATTTCCTACTTAAATAATAGAAAAATAAACCTATAATAAGAACTTGGTGTTATAAAGCATATTGTTAATAATTACCCTTTAAATAACGGATTTACTTTATTTAAGGCAAAATATATATAGCAGGAAGTGAAAGGATTGATGTTCAAGCACAGAGGAATTACTGGTTTCATGAGCATTTTTGTGGTACTAAAAAATTAAGATTTCTTGGTTTACTTTTCTTGATAACGTCTTTTCATTTCAGAGGAGAAGGTACTAAATTCCTTAATAAAATTTGTCTTCGTGTATTGAAATAATATAGTTCTATTTTAGGTATAGCTGAGTTCTAGTTATGGGACATACTTCATAATTTTTTGAAAAACTTTTACACCATTATCTGTAGATGGGTTTGAACCTGACTGATTTCTCCTTCAAACAATTATTTAAGATAAGTATACAAATACATCTACTCCTTGATCACACCGCATAAATGACAGGCACATCATCTGTATTGCCAGTTGAGTGGAACCAAACTCCTTCACTTGCCCTAAAAATTGAGACTGTAATGATGAAATCATGAACTGAACTCATCGTTCTTCTTGCTAGAAGAATTACTGGAAGACAAATGTTGGCAACCACTGTAACTAATGCAGTTATACCTGAGTAAATCAAATATAATCAAAATATATACTGATGACTGTGACTTGTAGCCATAACCTTAAAGCTAATAAAAAAGATTTTATAGAAGGTAAATGATGTGAACTTTAATGATTTATAGGTGTTTTTTTGAGGAAGAGTAGATATTATTACAATGTTTGAGACTGGAAACATTTAGTTAAGGTTACAGGGGGACTTTTTTATCACCACCTGTTCTTTTTTTTTAGTATATACTCCTTTTAGAGAGAAGATTTGGGCTTGGTTAGATAAATGAATATTAATGTTTGAATATAATCTCTGTGTGTGCAGTCTGAAAGAGGAGGAGCATGAAGGGTTAAATTTCTGGTCCTCCTGGATTCAGTGTCAAACTTTCTATGGTGTGGTTGTGACCAGGAAATTCAAGATATGTATGATGTACTTGTAAATAATGACACCAGACTGCGGAATGAGAAGAGTAAAACGTCATATGAATTTCAAGGAACACCGTAATTCAAGATTGCTGTTAAATTGATCAGAAACGTACGGTAATGAAGGAAAAAATCAATCAGTTTCAACTTTCTACAAAGTTATGTTCAACTTCTTCATGATTCTCGGAGAGGTAACTTCTCTGCTGATAGGTTTCCAGACAAACATCTAGTAGCAAATGAGTCAGTGAAGGTAGTTTTATAAAAGCTGGTGTCAACAGAAACCTCCTTATACGACATTCTCTCTGCACTGCTGATGTTAATTTGTACTTTCATCTCACCAACATATGTGGAAGAGACAGATAATTGTGAGATGTATGAAGTGGTTTTTAGACACTATATTTCCTAACACTGTACTTCTCTGTGTTCAAGTAATATTAAAAGCCTGCTGTGCCTTTTAAAAATTGTAAATGATATTTAGATGTCTCGGTATTGGTGATTGTAATTAGTTTGTGTTCTCTTTTAACAGATTTAGTCCATTTAACCTGTCCATCGACGAAAACTGCTAGGGAAGATTTAGAGCCTGTTGTACGGAAGTTATTCAATCTAAATACAGAACAAGGTAAAAATAAAAGTATTAAGAGGTTATTTTGCAAGGATATAGCTGATCCTTGTAACTAAAGTATCTGTTACTGAACATCTGATTCTGTCATCAGAGTCACCGTAGGGTGAGCTGCTATTTAGATATTAGCATTTCAAAGTAAAGGAAACTGTTTGGAGAGTGAGATTGATTAGACAGATGTCAGGCTTTCGTATTTCATGATCTGATCTTCCAGGTCTTCTTCAGCTCTGCTTTAACTTCAGGATACAAAGTGTCTTGGACTTTTTAAATTTTTCACACTTAGTTTTTCATGGAAACGTACGTACTTCGCAGCCTGTCTTCCAAAGGTGCAGTAGTGAAATAAAGTATTTGTAAATCTGGTTTTTTGCACTATGTGGTTTTAGTAATTTTCATCACTTGGGTATCGCTAACAAAAGTTCTCAAACCCCCAAAACTTAGTGATCTGCTTTTCTTTTCCCGCTGCCAGATGTGCTCAATGCTATAAGCTTCTTCGTTTTCTTTTGTGTTCTATTATTCTAAGACTGTTGTTCATCCTTTGAACTTCCTTTGTCTTTGAGTGCTTCCTTGTTTGCTATTTTTAGTTGAAATTCTCTGGATTCTGGAAGCATAAATTTGTTACATGCTGCACTGTTACCAAGAAGATAGATTTCCAGTAATTTCCAATAATGAATTATTTGGCCGTAAATTCAAGGAAACCTTGCCAGCTACTTGCATGAACTTTGAACTCGAGATGGACAGTTTAACAGTTGCAGAGGAAAGTAGCTGTTGACAAAGCAATTGTTGCCTGAAAAGAAATTGTCCCTGAGATACTTTGAGCAAGTTCCACAGAAGTCTTTGAAATTTAATCTGGAGGTCTTGAATTTAATCATCTTTTTGCTAGATGCTCATAGAATAGGTAGTGTGCACATAGAGGATGTTCTAACCCTGGCAAAGCATTTTGAAATACACTGTGCTCATAAATTACAGTAAATGGTAGGTCTTCTATGAAGAAACAGTACTGAGCTGTCACTGGAAGTGTCTGTATATATGCAACTTAGTAAGATGTAGAAGTATTTTATAATATTTATAATTGATTTACTTATAGTGTTTCCTGTTATGCTTTGGTCATGAAGTATAACGTGAATTCAGGTAGAATTTTCTACTGTTAAAAGTAGTTGCAGTCTTTTATGTAGCCAGTCTTTCTTTTCACTCTGTAATCAAGAATAGTTTTTTTGTGAAGGGTTGAACTCAGCTTTTCACAAGTTTATTTTTTTGTGGTGTTTTTCATTTTTACAGCTTTTTTCCTCTACCTTTTAATGAAAAAGCAAATACCTTATTTTCTTTGGTAGGCAACAAAGTGCTTTTACTAGGAAGTAAAGAATTAAATAATACACATTTTCTTTCTTTTTTTTTTGCTTACAGGAAAGACATCTTTGATGTTCCAAAGATGTAAATATTTCACTAGGTCTGTAGTACAAGAGCCTTTACAAAACAGATACGTAGAACACACCTAAATTAAAAACTCTATTAGATCGGAGAGCTGCAAACATTTTTCATGTTGGTGTTTCTTAATTTAAAGCCTGCGATTTTCCAACTTAATTATTCCAACTTAAGATTGAACATACATCTTAAATTTTCAAGACAGTGCCATGTGTTTCAAAGACTCAATTGGCGAAGAAAAGATTAGCTTGCAGTTTAGTGTCTTCTAATCATTTGGGGGGTTAGCATTAATCTTAATGTTTAAAGTGATCCAGTTTCGAAATGATATATTGTTTAGAACCTGCCTGAAATTCTTCTGTAGAAACTCTGTGATCATAGGGGTCCTCAGGTGCACTGAGGCACTGAAAAGCTAGTTTTCACTGACACATAGGCCTTTTTATCATCAGGATGAGGTAGTGGTCGTATTTTAATTAAAATGTCAGAACAAATACTGTTGGAGTTATTGAAAATGAATCACCAGATAAAGTGAGCACTGGGCCATGGCAGGTCAAAGAGGCAAAGTCACCTGGAGAAGAGGACTCCATTCATTTTCCTGCCTAAATGAGGAAGAAGTAACTTTTATGAGCAATGTGAACTTTTAAATATATTAAAGAGCATCTTGCCCTGTATTAAGGCTCAGACTTTCACAGGCTGATGAATTTAATTTATATTTCAAACTGTTCAGTATGGTTAGCACCTATTTTTTAAAAAATATTTGACAGTTATAAAAAGATACTGAAGGAAGAGCATAGATTTATCTCTTTTTTTCTAATTCAACTGCTTTAAAATACTGTTTTGAGTGCTGTTGTTACATAGAAGTTTCTTCCTTGGAAAGAGGTAAATCTCACAAGGTCTTTTACAAGCTTCATTTATTTTAGAGGAGGTGAAATACCAAAAAGGGGACAGCAAATATGCCAAACAAATAGTATCTATTAAGCTAAGAATCTGTGTTGTGTATTCCTCCATTGCATTCGGCACTGTTAAAAAGTGACCTTCATCTTCCCAGAGGCTTTTCTGCGTGTGTGCAGGGCGGGGGTATAAAAAAAGTGCAAAGTAACTTCAAGAAGATATGGGTGATGGACAAGCAAGATGTAGTTTATGATGATTTTGTATTCATAAATGAGTAACGAGGCACAAGAGAAGTCCTCAGTAAGCATTGAGAAATACAAATCAATCATTTATTTTCATTTAGCAGTATTTCCACAGTTTCTAGAAACTCTGTGTGCTGCGTATCACACATCTGAAATAGAGTACTTCTGGGCTTTCCTGATTCTTTATCTGGAGTTAATTGTGGGGGGAGCATTCTTTGTGGGTTATTCTTTAAAATGTCTTTTATTTAAACCGTGAGCATTAGTTCGTCTCCTTAAATTGGCTTGAAGATGCTCAGTCTTAAGAGCACACAAAAGTCTGTTACGAGACGAGTTCCCATACCAAGACAAACAAATAAGGAGGAAAAAAAAATTACATAAAACTATCTTTGTATATGGAATGCAGTAGCTTCAAGTTGGCACAGCCCGTGGAGGACTTGTTCAGGCCGACATATGCTCGTGGAGTTTATCCAGAGTAAACTAGATCACATGAAGTGGAAAGATGTTAAATTTAGACCAAGCATCTTGGTAGTATGCTTTTAGGTGCTAATTGGTTCTCGTGTGGCATAGTGCATTGAGTAAGTAGAGTTTACCTGCCTGTGGTTGTTAAGGACAAGTATGATGAAAAGAAAAGAACAGAAACTAAAATTAATTGCCTTTTAAAAGAAAAAAAAAAATACTTAACAATAATTCCATCTTAATAAATTGAATTACGGTATACATATTTCCCTTATTACACACGAACGGTGATTACTGGAGACACTTTTTTTTTTTTTTTTTCTTTTCAGAGAATGAAACTGAAAAACTGGAAAAACCCAGAGTCCTCTGGGCAGTCTACTTCAACATGAGAGATTCTTCAGGAGTTGAGAAAAATTCCTACAATGGCTTACCCCCAAATGTTTATGTCTGTTCTGGACCAGACTCTGCGCTAGGAAACGACTGTGCTGTCAAACAGGTTGGGCAGATAATTTTTCTGGTTGCAGAACTTTTAATTTTAAAGATCTAAGGAAGAGCAATACAGTCTGCTTCTGTTCTGGGTTATTCTGCTTTATGCTAAGTAATTAATACTAATACCGCTACAAAACTTCACAGCTAGACATACAAAAAGTCTTACTGAATGAGTAAAGGGAGTGTTGGTAGGATTGAGAATGGAGGAAACTTGAGAAAAGGTCAGTTGATACAGTGACATTAAGAGTTAATCTGAACCTAGAAGGCAGCAGTGCCTGAAGATGATGGTCTTTGTAGAATGGTTGCTTCTCTACTACTGTGGAAAGGAAAAACTGTCAAATAATTAAGAAATGTAGATGCTAACTCCCCAAATACGTCATCTTCAGCCTGTAAGGTTAAAGAAGAGGTACGGTACTAAAGAAACAGTACAAACCAAAGGTCAGAAAAACCTATCTCCAGTTCAAGTTGGAAGGATCACCAAAGTAATTTAATACCTGCAGGACACAGTCACAAACCTAAAACCTATTGGGGAAAAAACCCAGCCTGATTACTGTTAAGCTGTTTACCTAATCTTTGCCTTAGTATCACCGTATTAAAAAATTACAGTGTAATCGTGTCTCTGCAAGAATTGAAGGGAATGTCATTGTATTTGTGACCTTAAGGCAGTATTTGGCACCAAATCACTGATTCTCAGTTCTCAGTATTTGGGTGTCTACATATCTAGTTCCTGCGAGTGAGAATCCTGCACTGAGAACCCCTTGCAGCTTGCCTGGTCGTAGCCATGCCATCGCAGTACTCAATTTAAGACAAACCACTCGTGCTTTGAAATGGGAGGTGAAGAGTGAAAGCTCCCTAGCTAGGTAGTTGGAGGGGTCATGAGATGACCACTGCCTGTGTTGGCAATAGGCAGAATATGCAGGGACACCAGATCTTCCCATACCAGTGGGAGGTACGTAGAACTTCACAAAAAACTTTCTATCATGCCTCTCATTGTGCCTTCCCCGGTACTGTTGAGCAGAAGACAGTAAGGTCACGTGGATATGTAGAGTCCAACTTGTTCAACAGGAGACAGCTACAGGAGTGCTTCTCCTTTGCTCCTCTGTTCAGAGATCCACCTTGATCCGCAAATCCTCAGGCAGATCTATCCCAGCAGCCACTGTGGTGTCAAGGTGCCTTCAGAGCTAACCTGAGAACACCTCTACTTCTTTGTAGGATTGACGGATACTCGTCATTTTTAAAGCTACTTTTTTAATGGCAGAGAATATGCATGAAAACTGACTAGTTGCAGGATTTTTTATGACCCAAGTCATAAACCTGTTAAAAATAAGATTTTTAAGTGGAAAGGCGGACATGGGCTGAACTGTAGGGTCAGAACAGTATCTTTAAGGGCTAACGGTACCCTTAATTTTGCTTTTACAAGGCAATAATTTGCCTCCCAAGAGACTAAGGAGCTGTAAAGACAAAAAACAATGCAAGACAATTATTATGGTAGCAGTTTTAAATTGTAAATGAGTTATTTCTTAAATGAGAGGGTTTTTTTAAATGTTATTTGAAACAGTGCAAGTTAAAAGCTATTTAAATAACTTAAAACCCAGCCTATTTCTAATTCTGCTAGCCAGCTTTTCTAGCCTTCAGCTTTGTCTTACCTTAAGAGCTCTTTTTCTTACCAGTGGGTTAAATATTCTAGGTGCTATAGGTGGCCTTTGTCTTAGATCTGTTGACCATCAGTGAGAGAGATGTGAAACGAGCAGATCTTGGAGGAGAAGCCATCAGGAGCCTGCAACACTGCCTTTCACAAAGAGCCGAGAGAAGCTACCATTTTTTGAACCATTTTTAAATTTTGAAACAAGTGGCCCCAGTTAGAGTGAAGAATATTTTAATGTAAACATGTTTAGAATGAAAAGTCATAAGGGATGATAAATGTGAGGAATGTACGTGAGATCAAAGTGAGGAACAGGCTGGAGATAAAGGAGAACTTGCAGTTAGGATACACCCTCCCCATCTCAGGTGCAGGTACCTTCCAGACAGGTGGAGGAGCGAAGTACACGTAAGCTGGTGTGTCTTCTACCCCCAAACCACTTCCATCTTCCTCGCAGAGGGATGGAGATCTCCAAACATGAAATATCTACGAACTCATGGATCGGAACACTTGAAAAAACAAACCAAAGAGCTGCTGTGTGTGTTAGTCTTGGTGATGGCTTGGAAAATTGAGTCTAATTTCTCTCATCAATTCCGTGTTTACTGTTTTAGAGATACTTCCCATGATTTATGTTTTCATTACCGTTAGTGTTACTAACTTCCATGTGCCATGCTGTTTGATTCCAGTGGTGATACATTATTTAGAAGGCAAGACACCACAACTTGTGCAGACGATTCTCCATCTACAGCTCAGTATACCAATGACTTCGTTCTTGTTTCATTTTAATTTAGTATTAAATTCTTAGTATAATATTAAATTAATTTTGATGTCTGCACTTACTTGCCCTGAGTAAAGGCTAAATAAAGTGTAAAGTGCCATTTATGATTCCTTCTAACGGTGTATGTATGGATCAAGTTAAGCACCTGGCTTCCAGTTTTCTGATTTGTTCACTGCTACAACCTGACGTGAATTATTCTAGTTTAAAGTATTATGTTCCCTGAAGTATTTCAGATTTCTGAGGCACTTCATAAGAGGAAGCAGTGACATTTTCATGCCAGTATTTGTCCTTTAACCCATTTATGATTCTTTTCTTTATCTGGAAGGATTTCAGAGTTATTTCAGCATGTTGTTTTTCAAGCTACTGGTTGGTGGCATTCTCTGTAATTGTCCTCGTGCCATCAAGGTGTGTAGCTGGGATACAGTAAAACAGTGACAAGACAGTTTTATTCAACTTCAAACAGTTATTAGAGTATTTATGCAAGTGCTTTAATGCTTAATTCAAAAGCTAGTGCACTTAACTACTAAATACTGAAGGAACTATTTCCTACACTAATTAGTTACAGCGAGTATCAAAGTGTTACAAGAAGGAGATGTTAAATTATTATTGGTTATTCTGCATGACTTAAAAAATTGGTAGACCTGAAAGTACTCTATACCATTAAATTGTGCAATTGTCATCAATGTCATGATGTCCTACATGGTGTACTGAGGAATTTCTTTCCATGTTCAACCTCAGTTATTTGGTCACTTTTGCAGTGGATATTTGCTGACTAATTAGAGACTGAGTAATTGTTGAGAACTGCATAGGAAATGTTTGTCTGCTCTAGTTCGTCATGTATTTAGTGCAAAATATTGTGTTTATTCAATATTCAATTAAATGTATTAATAGTTTATATTTTTGGAGTTTCAAGGGCAAGTGCAGACTTGAAATAAGTCTTTCTCTTACCTTCAAAAAGTTGTTTTTGTAAACTTTTTGTAGGATGTTTCTACCCTTTTGCCCCCTAGATTTGCTAGGCAAGGTTTTCAAATTCCAAAAGCATGTTTTTAAAGGGTGGAGTAGAATTTTTTTTTGTATATTTTTTCTTATACAAATAGTTTTCAACAGTTTTAAATGGGTATGTAAGAGTGAAATTTAGGAAGCAGAATGAAAAATTAACTTGCACTGAGAGTAGACAGGATCGTTTAAGGAGTTAGTAATGGAGTCCTGCATCCACACGCTGCTGATACAAATCCACTGCTGGTGGGCAGTGACGTTCATCACCGAAAGCTGTTTGGTACATGCTCAATGATGTATTAATCTGAAAACAATTCCCTCTTGTCCAGGAATGCGCATCGTGTAATCAGCCTTTGCAGTTGGCATTAACTGACCCTACTGTCAACTTGTTCACGGCGGCGTCTGGCAGCAGCACGGATGTAAAGATTAAATGCGTTCTTGTCCTCTTTAGGGCATAGTTGACTGAACAGACAGAATCGAGACGCAATATTCCTTTGCCTTTTTAGAAATCCAAAGCATAACAGTGATCTGCGTCAGTTGTCTCCGTTTGTCTGGGAAGCTTAAGGACTTGGGAAAGCAAACCTGTATGGAGATGGGAAGTGCGTGTTGATTCACTGAATAACTTCCTGAGTGTCTCTAGGTTGTGGGGTTTGGGGGTTTTTGTTTTGTTTTCTTTTCTGTAAGATAAGCTTAAAGGTAGGTTATTTGCACAAGAACATGTAGAACTATTTAACGCTAGTGTCAAGGTTTAGGTTATCCTCAAACCAGGACAACTAGTTAACAAAACTGTTTGCATTCTTGTGATTTTTAAAGGATTTTTGGCCTCCTTTGTTTCTATAAAATATCTCGTTCTCAAGCATTCTAAGATCATATTATTTTGGTTCTTTTTCTCACAGATTTTGTAGTCTTACTCCATATGTTGCATTAACTACCCTGGAGTAGGCTGCCCGGGGAGGTGGTGGAGTCACCATCCCTGGTGTGTTTAAGGGTCGTTCAGATGTGGTGTCGGGGGAGATGGTTTAGGGGAGAACTTGCAGATGAATTCAGAAAGAGAAACTGAGGGTGAGGAAATCTTCCCGGAGGTCTAGACCTAACC
>JAVSBS010023128.1:64195-77916 GCA_033124195.1 Coracias cyanogaster
CCTCAATGATACCAAGGGTCTTTTCCAACCTGAATGATTCTATGTTATCAAGAACATGTTCCTTTTTAACACCTTGTCTTGGTCCAAAAACTTGACTTTTTGTGCATACTTCATTTCTGAATCTCGCTGGCATGAAGAGTAAGGGGCGTTGTAAATGAAATCCTTGAGCTCTGTCTTATGAGTAACTGTTGTCTTAGCTAAATAAAAGTTGCTAGCCTGGTTTGAGCTAGAACAGAACGAATGCTCTTCAGCGATTTTGCTTTTCAGCTCAGTCTGTTCATTCATCTGGTGACCAGCCCAGCCCTGACCCGTGACAGGGGCTTATACCGTTCTTCTCAGAAAGACACAGGTTGTGCGCAGAGGTGTACGCACGGAATTCATTGAAATGATAGACATGTTCTCTGAATAAATTATAAATGTATATAAATACGTCTGTATTTTCTATGATAATATTCCATTGGGTGACAACAGTTCTCAACTGAGCTGTGTACGAGCCGTTCAGGAAAACAGAAATTGAAGTTTTTTTGTAATTTTTGAATTTAAGAGAGAAACCTCTACAGATACTGAAGCCAGGACAGATACGATGTAGATTGTCCACATTAACAATTTGCTGGGTTTGCTTGCTCTGTGAAATGGATCCTTCTCTCTAGAGAGAGGCAAGATCTTTCCCGTGTTTTGCATTTGACCGTGGCTAGGGATGTTTTTATAGTGGAAAAGATCATTGCGAAGAATCCCCTTCGTTGTTCTCAGTACAACGTAGAATGACCACCGCTTTTTAAAAAGCCCTGTGCTGTGACTCGCCGAGTAGAGCAGTGTAAAACGATAGATGGCTTCTCTGTTCTGAGGGCTGCAAGAAGGAATGGATTTCCCATGTGTTTACAATAATGTCAAAGTATTAAATCACTATTGATCTGAAAGAACAGAGGTTAATCTTAAGTATCTGTAAAATATTGATGCAAGGTATTATGTTTCAAGGTAAAGTTTATTTTATGCCTTTTTTTTTTTTTTTTTTTCCCCCCTGAATAGGCTGAGACTATTTTCCGGGAAATGTTTCCTACAGAGGACTTCTGCCCAGCAGCACCAAATCCAGAAGATATTGTTTATGATGAAGATGAGATTGAGCCAGAAGAGTCTGAATTAAGTAATTCACCAGAGACAAAACCCGAATCCTCAACTGAGGAAAGCAGTAGCGGAGGCAGTACTGTTGCTAAGAAGGAAGATAACGAAGAATGAATTAGCACTGTTCTCTTAGTAGAAGCGGAGGTTGACCCAAACTAAACTGTAAGGGAGGAAGGGTAAGAAAAAGAGGTTTAAAAACCCCATAGCTATTTATTTGCAATCACCTTACTTCCCTTAGTTTAAGTCATCTTTCTTCGTCAAATAGTTTTGTTGATAGCTGAGACATTTCTAAATCTAACAGATCATTTTTCACTAGTGACTTCATTGCAGTCAGGAAAATAGCACAATTTAAACATAATGCTAGATTTCCCAACAGAATTTAACATCCTAAGTGGAGCATACCTGTCGTTACTCTCCCTGGATTTGTCGTAGTGTTTGGGCCTTTAATAAGCCAGTAGTTAATTTTCTGAGGTATGGTGTCTGAGAAATTGAGATAATCATTAATTGAGGGGTTTTTGCGGTGAGGAGAAGGTTCAACTGATAATTCCAAAGGTTTGTATTGATCCCGGTTAATAGGATTAAAATTAGTGCGATAGCTGTAAATGATACATTTTGTAATGATAAAGCATTTATATAGTAAAATTTATTGACGTATTTATAAGCCTAGTTTGTAGGAGAAATTCCAAAGTGAGAAAGCTGTTGTAAATGACCATGATAAACTTGCACTGCTTCTGAACAACACTTGAAATTACATATTCAGATGATGAAAAATATTCAGCATTTACTTAAAGATTTACCTTAAAGTGCACACCCAATAGATCAGTAGTGTATCTAGAGATCAGTGAATTTTGAGGAGTTGAATTTCTACCTGAACTTAGCTATAGTTCTAGCAGTGCTTAAATATTGTATGTAAATTAAAAATGCCATTGAATAATAAATACTCAGCACTGCCTGAACCTGACACATCCAGGCTTTTGTACAGTTTCATGGTGCACGTGCCTGCCTTTAAAGTGGCTTCATGCCATAAAGGTTAATTTATTTATTTTTTTACAGCATAACTGATACTGTTAACTTCACGTTGTCTTGCATTGTAATACGTTGTCCAGTTTGCATTTCAAAAACCGGTTTCTTTGTGTTTATGGTCTTTATTTTATAGGTGCCATTGCGCGTATAATCCCAAAGTCCTCAGAAAAATACGTGGTTGAAGTGTTTCCAATGTTAAACAACAGTTATCTTTGGATGCTTGTGATTGAGCAGTTATTTATATATAGTAATAAGCAGACTGCCTCTTCAGCTAGCTCTGATTTTTCTGTGTATTGGAAAGCATGAGTATATGGTCATTGTATGTAACATCTCCAGATCTGTAAAGGCACCAAGTGGAGGAGCTAGTCCCTGTTTGTCTTTCAGTAATAGGGAACATAGTAGAATTTTTCATCTCCTGTGTTTACAAGGAAATGGTTTGATGAAAATTAAACGTTTGCTTGCAAGTGTGTTTTTTCTGTGTTTTCTTTCAGTTACACACGAAAAGCAGTTTCTTTGTTAGCCGAGATTTCCTGCTAGTTCTGTTGTCTGCTTTCGTCATGTTGGCATCTGTAGCAAGACTGAAGTTTACGTGTGTGACAGTGTTACTATAAGTTAGTAAGGTTGCATAAAGTAGTATCTTGGTGCTTCGTGTCCGCGTGAAGCAAAGTTTGGAAATATTGCAAATTCGATTTTAGGTAAGTCGGAATAATCTACAAGTTGTAGGCTATGACTTAATGTTGATTGCTTAAAAACTGGTTTCATGTCTCATTCCTACGGTGAATGGAAACATAGAATGTTTTTCCTACAGTGCTTGAGTACCCGACAGCTCGCTTGCGATAAAGGTAGATAAGACAAATCTTTGTATTTTACAGAAATCCTGCACTGAGCTGCATTTGATTCTTGCTTTAAATGACTTAAGTGTACAGAGTGAGGGTTAGGCTTATTTGAAGTAGTTTTTAAGGCTTGTCATACAGGATGTATGCAAAAGATAACATGACTTTTTAAAAACTGGCAATTTATCTGTGGGATTATTAATAAATCAAGTTAAAGAAAGATAAGGTTAATTGAATTTTTAAACAAGTAGCTGTATTATCCTTCAAGCTCCTTGGAGCTCATACAATATTCACACCTTTTTATTTTTTTTTCCTAAGGAGTGCTTTGATATGTTTGAATTCCTTTTTTAATGAGTACTTTCTTTTTAAGTTGGTTAATTGGATTAACCCTTACTATTCAAACAGTCCATTTTATGCCATTTTCTCTCTGGTGTTGTATTGCCTTATTGGTATGACTGCAATTAGTTACTGTTCCTTTGGAAGCATTTTCAGCCATGAAGCTGCTACGTCTGCTTTTTCTGGTGATGATGATGCTTAGGGCCATTTGACAGGTAATCATTAGAACTGAGATCCTTGCAGACTATGGGGTCTTTTCTCCGATCATTGAAGGGGGATTTATGTAGGTAACTCCTATTAATGTTAATGGGACCTGCATGTGTAAATCCTCCTTGCATCAATGGGAAAATTGACCCCTGAAAGAAAATACCTTCCTGTTAGACTTGCTGATTCTGAAACGTCCAGACACCATCAGCTCCTGCGTGGAAATGCGGTGGAGCGCGTGCTTCGTGCCTTTTCACTGAAATGCTCTGAAGAGGATTTGGGGGATTTTAGGGGTTCTGTCTTTTGTATTTTATACTTTACATACTCTTGTCAGAGTTCCTCTAACCAGTCTCTTGATGTAGCTGTATCAGCTCCACTTCTGGCACGCGGGAGGTTGTGTGGCTCCTTTTGCTTCATGATGGCATTTTAGGCCCCTCTCTCCACTCCAGATCTTTTTATGTCAGCAACGTGAGTTGCAACAGCTTAATTTCAAGAACAATTTGCTAGTAATGTATTGATTAGTGACAAGGCAGACATAGTAAAATACTGTTTTCACACAGTAAGAGACTAGGTCACTTACAATCCACAAGCTCATCCGTTGAAAGGACAAAATTAATTTCCTCGACGCTTTTCCAGGCTGGGAGCGGGAAAACGTGAACTACCCACTCTGCTCGGGTGGTGGAGAGAAGAAAGGAGAGAGACAGACAAAACATGGAAATAGCTGAAGCAGGATTGTAAAGGGGGGGTGTAAAACGTGGGCTGTTTGTCATAACCTTCATGCTCCAAGAACAACTGAGCCTTGCACTTTATTTCCCCTTTTGCTGTGTGAGATTTCTGTGCAATTTCAAACAGTTTATGAACTCAGGGGAAAAAATATATATGTCCTTAAGCTGCTCCAGAGATCTCCCAGCTTTTCTGCTATAATGAGCATTCTGCAGTTAATAAGCTCTGCAGATTCTGTTGGGATGTCTTTCTGTTGATGCCCTTTTAAAATTTTTCCTTAGGATTCTGTGACCGCAATTAATGCGGTTGTTAATTTTCCAATTAAGGAAGCAAGTTACTGAGATCGCATCATGAAACTTAATTGATTTGTGTCTATGCGTACAATTCCAGTAGTCTTAGATAGCTTCATGTGTGTATATATGTATCTCAGGACAAAATTATTAACTCATAAACGTTCATCATTTAAACTTTTGCAGAAATAAAGCACTATAGAATGTCCAAAAGTCAGAATTACCCACTGTTACCAAAACTGTCAAAAATATGTGGGAGAGTTGAGGTGACAGGGCAGTTGCTTGCGTTCCTTGGGTAAGTAGGAGAGCAAAATATCTTTGATAAGATGTTGAAGTAGTTGTGACACTGGAAGTGTGAGACACTTAGATAAACGGTTTGTTTATTGTAACCAAATTTACTAATAAGATTGCTTCAGTAATCTGATGAAAATCTTAACTTAGGTGTGCATGGTACAAAGAATATATTTTCTTAATGTGATAAACAGTTACCATAGAAGGATGCTTTTGCCTCTAGAGGTAGGTGGTAGGAAATGGTCAGCCACGTGGAATTCATTGTGTCGGCCTCACATCTAGCAAACAAATTACTTTTGCTGGAAATAGAGCTTATTAGCAATTCCACAATTTGTTTATTTACAGGCTGCCAGTTCCTGTTTGTAAGGGTGAATGGTTCTTCAAAATGTGGATGGGGAGCCAGGGGGAATGTGGTAAATCGTAGTGACACTTGAGATTTTAAAAGTTGACAGTGAAGTACCGGGAAGATGCAGTTGTTGACTGCATGGGAGTTCTGATCAGAGGAGACTTTAATAGAAAATACTCTTCCTGTCACAGTTCTAACAGACAATATATTTTGCACTACTTGCATACATTGACAAAAAAGATGGAAGGTATCGCCCTGAGTGTATATCAAGACCCAGATGTATTTGACTAAACAGTAGTTGCGTAGACAGCGGTTGACTCCCCGTGTATATAATGCTCCTCAAGTGGCAGTTTTATGTAGGTGTCTCCTCAGTCTCAGTCTCGGGGAAAAGCTTCTTTGAGAGTGTTGTAAGTTTTACAGCTGGCCAATTTACTGCGTTTTTTTCACTCAGAAAGATTTAAGCATCAAGCAGAACTAGAATACATTCTTGCTGACAGTCTAATCTTTTGATTACCATAAGAGGCCTGGTGCAAGGAGGTTGTGCTGTTCATACAGGTGATGCTGGTTTTTAGGAAATCTCAGAACACCCACATTTTTAGATACAGATTTTTCAAGATATCATACTTCCTTCTGAAGTGCCACCCTGTAATTCATAATATGATTGGGTCTCTGGAGAAGGCTTTGGTGCTATTCCTCCATTCTGTATAGTTAAGACTTCTAAGTGGGGCATGCCAAAGGCTTCTCAGTTTGAGAGAACTTCATCTGTCCTCTCAGAGGAGGCTTCTCTTCTAGAGGTGTTACTGCACGATAGCAATTGCCACTGGTGGCTTTTACAGCTGCTTTCTTGCTGCTCCAACTTCAGGAAGCTCATTCTCTAGTCGAGTACCAGCAGCTTTATCTCATTCCTTCTCTTTTGCTCCAAGCATAGAGCTGGACTAAGAAATGCTTCTCTGTAGTAAGTGATCATTGTCTCGATGCAGAAGCTGTTGGGTTAGTAACTCGTGTCAGCACAACAATAGAACATCTGGGTCACGTCATGCTAGACGCAGGTCACTGATACCCTAAGGCCTAGTTCACAAGCCCTAAAACCCGTGTGGTGCTTGTTGGTAAGCTGCTGTTCTGTGCCCGAGTTGAACGTCCAGACTGAGGAACAAGCTTTTAATTGCTGGCTGATGTCACACTAGAAAGTGGAGTCTAGAAAAGGATAGCTTACAAGAATCTTCTCTCTTAAAAATAAATAAATGTTTAAAAAGCCCAGACACTGCTGTGCTTTAGACTCTGTGTACATGAGAAGCTTTGCCATGGCCAGTGTGGAATTTGGAATCGCTTCTCTTCAAACCCAAGCGTATTTCTGGAGCTCACCCAAGGGAACGCAGTTTAATCATGATGAGAGACCAGCTGTCAGACCCATGTAATGAAACATTTCTCTGCTCTGGGAGCTTCTCAGTAGTGTGAAAGTCACTGCAAGTCGTGGTTGAGTCCTTGGTGGTGAATAAATTAGCCAGTGAATCCAGCCTTTTTCCTTGTGCAAAAATCTGTGTAAGCCCTAGCTAGGTGCCTTCCGTGAGTAATACTTGGACTATAGATTATTCCGAGAGAATCCAAAAGGTGATTCTTACAGTAATTTACCAGCTAAGCTGTGGTGTTTTCCTGCTCTGTATTTGGATGCTGAAATAATACGTAAAAATTATATATTATACATCTTATATATATAATATATATTATATTAAATATTTCTAGATAAATACATATTATCTATATTTATATAAATATGTATTTTTTATATATTTATATAACATACATAATATAATATTATACGCTATATTTATGCATATATTTTTAAAACAAAAAAATAAAAGGCTTCTATAAAACACAACAAAAATACTCTCTGCTATTTAGGAAGCCATTGTGAAGTTAACTCATTTTGGTGACCCTTGTACATGATACTTGCGTTTTCTTTCCATAGAGGTTTTAAGGCAGAAAACTGTAGATTGCTTTCCAGACTCCCAGTATGAACCTAAAATGAAAATGTGAGCATGGTAAAAGCTAATAGCTCTCTCCATTACTTTTTTAAGGACATCTCTGCTAAGATACCACTTGAAGTGCACACTGCCTAGGGTATACATTCGAAAATTTGGTTTACACCAGATCTTTTCCGATAGCCTGTTCCAGCGTCACCTCTGGAAGTGGTCTGAAAATGTGACTAGGGTTTAATGGGAAATGGATATATTTTTTTGGCTCTGGCACTGGTTTCCTCAGTGAACTTGGTTGAGTCATTTCCCTTTAATGTTGTAGTAAAAAGGTGTAAAACGGTGACAGATACTTCCTGAAGCCTTTTGAGAGGTCAATAAAATTTATAAAAGTAACGTATGTATTTGAGAAGGAAAATGAACGGTGTTAATGATGGCTGTAAAAATGGATAGGAGTGATACTTGAGGAGAGGTGCAGATGATGTTCTGAGAAAAAAATCAAATATTAGAATGTGATGGGGGTAGCAGATGTTGTGTTCGCCAAGCCCCTTCTTCCATCCCTGACATTTCCCATGTTTCACAAGGAAGGTTTCACCAATCAGTACAATCTTTCTGTTTACTGCTTAATGAAAATAACATAAAATTATACTTTTTTTAAAAAATCTTTTTCTGATTATGCAGATTTTGCTGGCAGGTTGTAATGCCTATTGCTTCATTGTTTAATTAGGACTTAATGCTAATGTCATTAACATTCTATGTGGTAATTCAGTAGGTTGCCTATTTATAGACGTGATGGAAGTCATATTATTTTTGTAGTAAAGTGCTTTAGACTGTGCTCTTAAATCAAAACTAGATATTCTAACCTGGCGTTAGCTTTGAGTTTCATTGTGTGTGGTCCAGTGAGTCTGAAAAATACTGCTACATGCACTAAATGTTTGGGGTGTTTTTTAAATTATTGATTATATTTTTTAACAGAGCCTAACTCATCCTTGCCTTTGAGAAGTAAAAAAGAAATAGACCAAATAAAGCAGGAATCTCAGAAAACTGAGATCCAGAGTTTGAAATGTCCTCCTTGAAAACTATTTGGAGTACGACACTGAATTTAAGTAAGCAAAATCTTATTCTGTGGTGCTGCTTATACATCACGTCATTAGGCTGCACTTTACTTTTCAGTTTATTGCCTTACATACAGATTTGTGCTCTTATTTGTGGCTATAAAGTGCCAAAGAACAGCAGAATTTGGTATCCCCTGTCATCTCCTTAGTATGGGCAATGAATTCTATGGATTTCTTTCTATGCGGCCTTTTTTCTAAGCATTTGTAATACCTTACATGCATAAAGGATCTCTCCTTCTGGGAAGGTTTTTAAATGAAAGCAGCAGGATACCTGTACCAAAAACCAGTAAGTGCAGAAGTTGGGAAGAAGAACACTTTAAGGAATTCCTAGAATTTGTTTTATGGCCCTATTTTGGATGGTATTTCACCTGCTGTCCTTTTATACTTAACTTATAAATACAGTATATATAGTGAATATTATTGCTCACGTTCTTATTTTATTTCACCTTTTTCACGGCTTGAAGTGTGTGTACTGGTAGGGCTCTATTTCTGTACTCTGTAGAACGTTCCAGTTTAATTAAACAGGTCTTGTCACTGTGTGCTCTACACAGTCTTTGAGTCAAACATGAGCAAGGAGGTTTCATGGTGCCAGGCCAAGGAATAATACTTGAATAAAAAATGGGAAGTAATAGAACGTAAAGAAAATAAATGTAAGTGCTGCTGGTTCCCTGCCTCCATTTCATACACATGGGGTGTCCTTGGCGGTGAGCGTGAAATTTGATGAGAGGTTATAAAAGTTTGTACTTCATGGGCTTGGAGGACTTGCAGAGAGGCCGTGGTGGCCTCCCTGTGAGGCTGAAGATGGTTGCTCACCAGACAGGGCTGGAGACCACTACTGCCAATGGCATGACCAGTCTCCTGGCTGGTCTGGATTGAGAAACCAAATTGTTGGTGCAGTACAATGCTGGATGGCACAAGCGAAGGCCTGGATTTTTGGATGGCTCCTCTGAATTCGTTGAAGCTTTGCAGTCCATCATTAATGGCTTCCATGACCAAGGATGGTCGCTGCCAAATGGAAGGTGCTGTTAGGACACCTCAGCATTCAGCCCGGACTCGCTGTTTTCAGCTCCACAGGAGCTGAAGTGATGAACCAACGTTGACCAGCTCATCCTGCACAGAGAAGACAAAATGCAACACCGGATGGGAATTCCGTGGGTTTTCAAAAAAATACGAGGTAAGCTTTGAGTTCCTTCTATGCCCTTCTGAGGCTGTCATCCTTGGTGATTTTGTAAAGACGAGGAACTAAACCAGCTTGACCGGTGTCTTGGCAATGCTGGGCTGAGGCTTCCTGCAGGAGAGCTGGTACTGCGCTGCTTGCTGAAGGGGCTTTCTTTACACTGTTGAGTCTGGTGGGGGTTGTGGATGCTGTGGTAGCTTCATGTTGCTGTCCTTAAACCTATTCTTACTGAAATCAATAGATATTTTTCTTATAAAGCCACTTGGAAGGGTTTTTAAAGGATTATTGGAATTTTTGGATTACCACAGATGAATTCATTCTGTTTCACTGAATTGAATTACAGCATCGTATCTTTTGCTAGTATATGAATAAAATGTATGAAGCCAGCCTTAAAATGTAGTTTCTTTGTGAAGATGTGAAGAGACTTTTTTTTTCTTCAAAGCATAAGCAGGAAGGATTTTTCAGAGACGCGTATTTTTCTCAGAGTAATGTTGCATACAGACTGGAGATTGCTTCTTCTATTGAATTGCATAATGAAAAATCAATCAGTTTAATGGTTGACAAACTTTGACATTCAAATAAAAATGTTGCTGGTATTTTCATAAAGACCTGTAGGCAAAACTAGATTCAGTGACTTTAATTTATGCAATAGTAAATGTCTGCCAAAACATTGTACAAATGACTGTATAATGAGGCAGTAATACCTATGAGGAACGGAAGCAAACAGAGGCCAGATTTCTCAGTTTTTACACATTGTAATTTTGCGAAGCCTTTCAATGTAAAAATATGTTTCTAGAGCATCCTTTTCAACAACACATTCTGTTTTGAAAGCAGTTGCTCAGAACACATTCACCTGAAGCTGTTGTGTACTACCAGGTGGGATCGTTCAGTTTTTTTGACTTGGTTGGTCTTCTACCCGGGCTGCGTTTACTTCTGGACCGCTTCTCACCTTACTGGGTACTCTGCAAAAAATAGCTATATAGAAAAGTTTTTTTCATGGTGGTTCTGTTATATTTTTCATGTGCCTGAGAGCAAAAAGGATAAGAGGAGTCCTGTGAAGCAGAGAAGGAAACCAGCAAAAGGCTTGACAAGCTGCTGGGTATGTGTGTTGGGTGTTCTGAGTGTTTGGGGGGGGTTTATTTTCTTTGATTCGGAGTGGAAGGAAATCCCAGTGAGGGAGGAGGACACCTTTGTTCCTCATTCATTTCTGCTTTTAATCTATGTTTGAACACAGTACTGGGAGGAGGAGCGAAGGGAGTGCTGAGCCATGCTACCACTTCCAGCCTTAGGCGCTGCCATCCTGGAGGCGGCAGGCTGGCTTAATAATTCCCAGTAGCCTCCCTTCTTGCTCAGGCATTGTCTAGCTACAAGCTTCACTTAGTCCAATATATTTGTTCTTCCTCCAGTCACCTTTACTTTGCTCTCTCCTTGCCCTACTCCTTCCTGCTTCTTGGAAATATTCCCTCCCAGTCCTAGCTTAGGCTTTAGGGACCAACCTGATGACCTCCAGTTGTATGAAGAGGTCTCAGACTGGGACATTGAGTGGCACAAAAGATTGAGTTAGAGAATTGGTGTCTTGGATGCCCTGCCATTGACTGAAATTTAACACAACTTTTTTACCAAAAAATACACCTTGCCACCGATTGGTTTCCAAGCCTGGCTGCCTGTTCCTCAGGCCTGGCTCCTGTGGATGGTGGTGGGCTTTGGCTGTGACCACATGTTGGCTTCTTGGGCTCTTTGAACACAGTGTCTTGGAGCACTTCATTAATGTCAGTAGCAATGACTGAGGAGTCCTGCCTTGCTTTCTTCCTCATAGCACGGTTAGATACTGAAATCTTCTAAGCTTTGCACAACTTCCAGCTCCATTCCTATATGCTCTGTGTGGTTCTGTTAATTCTTTTTACTGTAATTACACCAGCTTCATCCCATTTGTGCATTGTCCCAAGCTTTGAATACCCTTTTAAAACTGACATTACTAATTTTTTGGGTATCATTACGTGTCTGAATTCAAGATATAACTAAACGAGAGGTAACTTTTACTGCATTGTCTAACAAAAAAAGAAGACTCCTCCTGTGCTGCTTTCCAGCAATCACCAGATAACTTGGCTGCTTTACAGCCTCCCGCCCTTGCCACTTCAGTTATTCTCTGCCTCTTCATGTGACTGGTTATGTTGTGTTGAGTTCTTCAAGGTGCTGACGGTCTCTTTCTAGTTCAGTGGTGTCTAATAAACTTTGTGGTGCTACATTAAATAATGTGCCAGGGGACTCGTGCATTGTCACTGGTGAATTGAGTGTTCTGCCGTTTCTTTTCTCAAAGCAAAGAATTCTTTTTGTTTTCGTTTCCAGAAGTTCAGGAGAATATTCCCCTTTCGTTCCACAGGATTAATAATAATTATGCTTCTTTTCCACCTTTAACATTCTTCTGATTTTTGTCTCGATATGATGACTGATTTTTAGTATCTCTGTTTTAAAACTGGCAAAAACAAATTGAAGAAGTTCCTTGATTTGCACCAAGAAGAGTTCTTCAGTTTCTAAACCAGCTGTTCATTAGGTGTTGTATCATTTGATTTTCATATGAAGAAACAGATCCTAGTTACATTTTCAGTCTAGTGGGCTCTTAGGTGAAGCTTGCTCGTAAAATATTTTATTTAAACATACTTTTAACGCCAGCAAATTCAGAGACTAGTCAGAGAATGAATCTAGCTAAAAAACACTTCTGAAACCCTCTGCAAGAAGATGCATTTAGCCCTTTGTGTCTGAGTTCAAGTGAGCAGGTTCAGAACTGTTAGGTTTTCCTAATCTCAGCTTCAGTGTTGGCAAGCCGTCCCAGACGGAAGCCGGGGCTTCCTCGCTGCGTAACCGTCAGCGCACTAGTGTGTGGATACGCTGCAAGTAATTAAAAATGAGGCAACAAAACTTGCTCGCTCGTTCTGCCTAAAGCATGCGTCCTCTGCAGGGCAACTAGAACAGTTTGCTGACCTCCAGCACTTGTGTCTGCAGCAAAATTGAAAGTATTTCTTGTCACCTGCACTGCTGTCAGCAGCAAAAAAAAAAACCCAGAAAATAGAGGAACATAATTTCAGCACTAACATAAGTATCAGAATGATTTACCTGTCTGTTCTGCTTCACTTTCATCTCAGCTTTCAGGGCTTCATTCATCAATCTTTTATTTACACACGCATATCTCATTTTTACACAATTTCTCTCTCCCTGACCAGATGGCTGCGTTGTCTGCTCGATGTTCATCAAAGAGAATGAGAAAATACAGGGATGTGTAGTGTCAGCTGGGTAGGATTTGGCTAGCTCTATTTTTCAGCAGCAATTTTGTAAGTATTCAGATAATGAGAAGGAACACGTCGACCTCCTAGAAGAATACCCCCAAATTCTCACTTTTATATGTATAATGTATTTTTATCTGTATGAAAATATTATCTCTTAGTCTAGGCAGCAAGTTTATTTCGCCACACAGTCGTTTAAGTGGCAGTAGTTTTGTAGGATTAATATCAAACTGAAAGCTGGTCAAAAGAAGAAAGATACATTTTAAATAAAATGAAGACTTATTTTAACATATTTTTGAAATGCTAATATTAATTTGATTAGCATATACAAGTGCTGTAGTAGTTCAGTTCATATTCCATTTGTAGTACCCATTTTATCTGTATACAGTTCTGGTTTTAGCACAAGCTTAGTGAGTTTGCTTCCAATGAGCTTTTCTTGAAATATGTAGAACTTTTTAGGAAGAAGTTCTGCTTTCAAATCGTACGCTTGCTCTTAACTTTTTGCAAAATTATTCTTGCCTAATTACATGTACCTTATCTGGTCTGCACTATTGCTAACAATCTTCCTGCTGCATTCTTAGCTTCTCAAGTGCTAGTCACTTATCCACTTAGCCCGTAGAGTTTAACTTTAGTGTGAGCCATTCAGTTTTGCACCCAGTTTACAATTAAATAGGAATACAGTAGAAATAAATAGTAGTAATGATGCTTCCAATTTTTATGAGTCCCAGCATTGTAAATTAGATATTTTCCAAGTGTTTATTTGCTTTTTTTTTTCTACCACACTCAATTTCTAATTTTTGTTTGATAGTAGTTTGTGATTGGTTTGGAATTACAGGCTGATTAACTTGATTGATCCCGAGCAAAGAATGGAAAAGGGGAAGTTTGTAGGGAATTCCATTCCTTTTGTCAGTCAGCATTGTATTACGGGTGGTGGGTATCATTAGATGAATTTGATTTTATTCTTCAAGTTTAATGTTAAGGAGATTAAAATGCAAGCGATTCCTTTGTGCCTACTG
>JAVSBS010023128.1:94775-112465 GCA_033124195.1 Coracias cyanogaster
ATCACTATAAATCACTCACAGTTGGAGTCATACTTAGTCCAATATCTTGCTTGATGTTTATTGAACTAATCACAGTTTTAGATATGATATTAATCACTCACTTGGAAACATTTGGATTGGTAGATGAGAAAACATATTTATTTTGAGAAAGCAAACGATACAATTATTTTCCACACATTTATACATTTACAAATAGTAAACAAACTATATTGCAAAGCAGGGAATTAGTGACTTGTAAGCCTTGTTTTTCTCATGCAATACATTGCAAGTGTACGACTAAACCAGGACTTCAAATAGTACCACTAAATGCACTGGTGGTAGTTAGCTACATTTAAATACAAACAATATTTGTTATTTTTTTCCCTAAAGTCACAGTCTGTTGGTAAGATTCCTCAAAAAGCTTTTATTTTGTTTTTTATACTGTGATGACTACAGTTGTGTTCCAGCTCTGAACTGGTAATAGTCCGCAGCTTAGAGAGAAGAATTTAGAGACTAGGTTTTCAGCTAGAAGATAGCTACTTGGATCGAATAGATTTGGATCAAACTGCCTTTTTATTTCCCTTCTTCTGAGGATCGCTGATGGCGTGTTTGGCTGTTAACCCCTAACCAAAGCAGTTTACAGACTCTCCTTTGTTATGTAGGTTACCTGTGCTCCAGGGGTGCCCGTTCCCAGCTTAGGAGTGCCCTGTCCTGCCAGCGCCCGAGCCAAAAGCCAAAGCGCGGAACGGGAGAGCAAAGCCTTAACTGCCTACATGCTGCTACTCTTTGCTGCTTCTGGTGAGTTTGTCTAGCTTGTACTATAATATCTACATAAAATGGACTATGAATTCCTGCAAATGAGGTTGGCAGCGTTCCACATAGCAATGGAAATGAGCTGTGGGCTGTGCTCCCCTTTGTCTTTGCAAAATGGGAAAAAGGAGCGTATTTGCTCCAAGCTTTCCAAACTATGAGCTACAGCCTGAAGGAAAACAAAAATAATAATTTCTTCATTCTCTCAAGTGAAGACCAGTTGCCCCCTCTTTCCACAGGATACGTGAGGAAAGGGGACCTGCATGTACAAAAGATGTAAGATGGTGCCAACTGGTTACATAACCTATGTGACCTGATCAAGATAGACGACTTCTTACTCAGTTGCTGGTTTTTTCATAATGAATGCAGTTTTCCTGTTCTGAACCTCAGCAATTAACCAGCTGAATTAACTTTGAAAGAATGGTATTCAAACTATGAAATATTTAAATTCAACTAAGATGTAGCCAGATAATTTTGCACCAGTAACATTTATTGAAAACTGTAAGAAAATGTGTGTTTTTATAGGCAGACACGCCCGACCAAACCAGTTTCAAATTTGTACACACTTGCATTAGCAAATTGTAGCTTGCTTTGCTCAACCGAAGTATGAGTCATAAAGATATCAAAGAAAATAACATCCAAAATTCCACTTTAAGAGTAACACATAATTATAAAATTAGTTGACTCAAATGAACAGTTGTCTTCATAAGCAGAATTATCTTGAGTGACCTTCTATTTAGAATTATCTTGAGCCGACACTTGCTATCCCTGTTCCTGTGAACCCTCCAAGCACGTCAGCGGAATTATTCCAAGCGCAGGGTTAGAGTCAGGAGAGCTCTAGCACTGCTGAGGCACTTGCTTGTAAGAACATGGGCTTTTTGCTTGCTTGCTTTGTTTCTGTAGTACACATAACAAATGGACTTTACTGTTAAATACTCTGCGTATGCCAGGAGAACATTTATATTCATGGTATGAAATGTAGTTAGAAAGAGTTCTCTACTTTCTCTTGATCAGTAAAATTCAGTTGCCTCTGTAATGGGGAACGGACAAATTTTTCGTTCCCGTTGTTCTGACAGGACTAATTCCATTAACTGCAGGGCAGTTACTCAGTCTTTGCTGCCACGTAACCGGGTTCAGAACGAGCCTCCTCGCATTTAAAAACACTCAGAAAATAGTTACGAGAAGATCACCCTGCAGGAGATTGTAATGGGGAGAAAGGAATATTTCAGAAAATAATTTGCCTAATCTGTTTTATAAATTCATTTTACACTTAACATACATTTATATTTACGTGTCGTAGAAAAGGGGACATCAAAAGTCACCCTGTTTGAGCCACTGTGATGAGCTGGGATCAGCTTTGCCTAGAGCATGTTGTGTGAGAAACGACACTTTACTATTAGGACTTCCCACAATGGAATTCTGCACTTTGTAATAAAGTGCGAGCAATAGATAGAAGTGTCTTACCCGGAGTAACCTAAAATTCATTAACAGAACTTGAGAGAAAAAAGGACAATCCCACATACACACGTTTTCTTACCAGCTAAGAATCTTCACTATTGTGCTTACCAGCTGGCACCCCCAAAGAGTGGGCGTTTTGGTAGAAATGCCTTCTAATAGTTCACATATTGAGGTGTTATTAATGTTTAGAATAAACCTAGGTGTATTAAATACACAGTATAATCCATGTTTGTAAACAGAAATTAATATTATTAAGAGATCATTGGATATATATGTAATTAAGTAACGTTCTCTAGTGAAATTACTTGCATTACCCTTCGGTCTTTATATTCATTTATACCAATAGATGAACTATATGGGTTCAAATGTCATTAATGTTAAAATGCAAGACAGGCAACCTTCAGAGAATACCACAGAGTTGCACAATATTTGAATTTTAAAAAATTAGTTATAAGATGGACTTGTTTTCCTGACTAAAACATCATGCAGCTTTGTGTATTGTAACAACCTGCCTAGAATTTGGAAGGAAGAGCTGGAGCTCTAAGAGAATAGAATTGAGGTACCACTGTGCAATTCTTTTGGAATTTCTCTGTGCAAGAATAAATGTCAAATGTCTTGTAATGCCCTTATGATCACGGTTACCTCAGCAAGGTACTTTTTCAGTGTATTTCTTTTCTTCCCCATTCATCAGTAAGTACAAGATACCAGCTTGCATTTACTTATTGTATAATCTTTAATAATGTCATGATGTAATGTTACATGTCCCACAAAACACTATGGGAACTCCATATGAAACTACTGTATAATTATATCTTGCACTTGATTGTAAGTGTGGAGCAAGTCTAAATAAAAAAATCATATTTAATTCACACCCCAAATATTACTGAAGTATCAAATTAGAAATGGTCAGATATGAGAGAGATGGTCAGATAATTTGCATATACAAAAACACCATTGGAACCACTTTTTAACTAGTGTTGTGGTCTCTATGTAGCAACAGGTTATACAATAATGTATGAACACATTTCACTAGATATTATTGAAGCAAGGTTTTTTTAAATCTGTCTCAGACATCACCTGAGAAAGATTTAATATATAGGATAAAAAGTATTCATAAGTATTACAATGATTTAAAAATTCTTCTTGATAACTTGCCCACTTGAATAAAAGCATAAGGTAAAAAGGATGCATGAACAGAAAATTATTGGTGTGTATTTACAATTTTTATCAAGAAAATAGTTGTTTAGATGTTTGATGTCAAAAATATGCTGGTTATGAAACAGAGTTAGATTCTACATGTGAAGTACAGCAAAACAATTCTTCTAATAATTGGACTTTCATATACTGCTCTGTTCTAACTAAAATCTTATTTCTGTAAAGATTTTTCTTCCTACACGTAGTATGTACTAAAGACACTCCTAATTATTTATCTTGACACAGCACTTAGATTAAAGCCTATAATAATCAGTTGTTTGCTAGGATTAGAACCAGATTTTACAATTTATAATTGCTTACATAGGCTCAGCTGCTGGAATACTGTGACTCACTCCCTTGGTAGGTGAGTACCATCTATTCTTCCTACATCTTGTTTGTGGTTTTTGGCAAGTATTTTCAAATGCAAATACCTGACGTTAGCCAAGTGGCCTAAACTTTAGACATAGTGGCTTGAAATCCACGTTGCATTAGGGGAGTATTCAGCAGTTTTGGACGTCAGATTCCTGGCTTGGAATGTTAAATGCTTACCATATTTTCTAGTGGGGCTCAAAATGTAACCTGTGTTCATTTAATTTCTTTGACATTAGCTACTGAAGAAGGGGAATGTATCAGATTGAATAGCTAATCCAGGGACTGGTCTATGTTTTTGATAATGCAACTCGTTCTGCAGTGGCTCTGGACAGGTTGGAGCATGCCTGTAATTATATATCATATAAACACATTACAGCGGTAGTTTCTATGGGCACGGGTCCAGGAACAATCTGGGTTTGTTCTAAATAACAAATATAACACCACTGCAAAGTGTGGGAAAGAGCGCATGACGTCCAGTGAAAACACTCGTGCTGGTAGGACTAGCATTTGGCTCTTCTGCAGGATAATCCGAGAAAAAAAATAATTAATTGGAGATTGTTAGGAAGGGGTTGGAAGTAATTGTTTTGCCAAATTAGTAGTCTGGAAGATAAGACCAAGTTCACTAGAAAATTCCTCACTGTCACTATTTGGCAAGAGTATATGAAGGGGTGGTTAATAGGCTGTTGTTTAAAATAATTGAAAAAAGCCTTCTTTTAGAGAACCCAGTTGCTATTTGTGGCCTAATTGCCAGCTGCTGAACGAGGTGTTTCGAGTGTATCAAAGGACATGTATGCAGAATGTGCAGAAGCACTTTTGGGTGCTTACGTGGACCAAGGTGGGAGATACTTGCAGCTCTTTGTGCCCTCTTTCCTTATTTATTCTGAGGGCGAATTTTCGCTATGGCAGGGTGGCTCCTGGAATTCAGACATTAGCTTATGTTACACCCCTGCATTCAAAAATAAAAAATACACGCTGGTTTCTTCTCATGATTCTTCTCTATTGCTGTTTTTATCCTTACGAAATCTGGTTAGAACATAACGGGTACCTTTCTTTGCCAAGAACTTTTCATAATAGCCTAAGAAGAATTTCCTAACCAGTAATAAGGGTATCACTGGTGGTTTTTTGCGCTTGTTGTAAGTGGCTCACTGAAAAACAAACATACAAAACCTCACAACAAAAGAAATACGCTTCAAATAACCAGCCATTAGTATGCTGTAAGGAATTGAAAATGCACGATGCAAAAAATACGTCGTCATCTCAGCTTTCTCGTAACAGGAACAGCACTTACTGCTCGTGGATATAGTTTCAGTGCAGCTCAGGGGGACTGTGCTGACCCTTTTCCATGAGCCACACAGCTCAGGAAGAGCTGGAGAGGCTCCAGCGTGGTGTCAGTGCTGGATTGCCCGGAAAGCCACTTCCGAGTAGATACAAAACCTGCAGTAGGAACTCCTGAGGGCCAGCAACTCAGCCTTGCTTTTCCAACCCAACTATTTTAAGACCTGCACTTTTTTTTTTACTTTCTAGAAGATGAGTTACAGCAAAACTGATCAAAAGTATTAATTTACATTCCTGTCATCTTTTTATTGTTTTCAAAAGGTCTAGGGGATAGGGTTTAAAACACCCCTTTAGTGACGGACAGCTTATTTTATAATTACTGTGCTACAGAAGAAAGGAATGTATATATCTAATCTAGTTTCTTATGTGGGAGAGGGAAATGGTGAAAAATAGGAGAATAAAAGTCAAGATTCTGATTCTGGGTCTGCAGCTATGGTATTATGCTTTATGATGAATCATTTAACATCTCTCTACTTAGTCTGCCTCCTGTAATATGGTAGCAAATGACATCTTTCATGAATGACTAAAAAGAAAAAAAAATATTCCGCGTCTTTCTAAGGCCACATAGATGCAATACAGGGGTAGACTATAGTCGTTTCTGTCATATGCATAAAGTTTCATTTAATGAGTAGGAACAGTGGGATTCTTTGCAAAGTTTCTCTTTAAAGAAAGAAATTTATCAGGATATATTCCAATAAAATATTTTGGACAGTACTTAGGGTCTAAACCAGCTTGTCTGTAGCAACTTTTAGAAACATTGGGCATGTGATCTTGGCTTGCTCTCATAATAACTTTGGTGATGATTCTTATCATTCTTATTACTATTATTATTTTTATATAGCTGATTAAATGTCATAACACTTGGGAATTAATGTTCTATTTAATTACAACAGAAGGACAGCTGTTAGGTGTAGTGATGACTGTTCTTTATTTCACCGTCTTTGAAGTTTAACTCCACCCTCTAAAGCACCTTCTTCCTGATTTATAGCCATAATTCTCTCTGTAAAATGCTTGCACAAGACTGCGCTGTATTGCCATCCGTTCAAAACAATACCAAGGTGGCAAATTAGAACGTGGAATCTGAGTGACAGTCAAATTGCCTCGTCACTTATCTTTCCCAATGCATCGCACTGAGCTAATTCTGAAATACTGACGCTTCTGCTCTGCAAGGAAAAGTTACACAGCACAGTCCGCTCTGTAGTTCTAGTGTTATCAGACTATAAACATTTGAAGTATGAAACTAAATTATGTGCAAATATTTTATTAAAATTAGCCAGGTCACTTATGTGTGATATTATTTTATTTTATGAATTTTCTATAGTCTCTATATAAATACCATTAAGGTAATCTCTGTTGGTTTACTTTCTTTTTGCGCCGTATTTTGCTCAGTCATTGGCCCAATTAGCAGTGACAAAACCACTGCAAATTCAAGCTTTGTTTTCAAATGTTGCTCATGTTTTAAGAATCCCAGAACCAGGTAACTTCCTTAAATTATAATACAACATTCATCTCAGTGAGGGAAGTCAGGTGCAGGACATGAAATATAATCCATAATTCTGAAAGTTTAGGAAAAAAGTAGAAGATTCTCAACGTTGCATTTGATTGATTGTCTTCAAATACTGCACAAACAGTGGATATGGTGCTGACGTGGTTTAGCGGTGCCCTGGCAGTGCTGGGTCAACGCGTGGACTTGATAATCTGAAAGGTCTCTTCCAACCAAAACAATTCTGTGATAATTACAGTGATGCTGTAAGTTTGATTTACTATCAGCGCACACAACTACTGGAGATAATGACCTCAGCATTCTGCAACATAATTCCATCTGCAAAACGAATTACAGCACCATGCTGGCCTTTATTTTGCATATAAAGATTTTGAATCTGAAATCTGAACCAAAATGTCATCCTCTTGCCCGTGTTGAAGATAGCGAGTTGGAATAAAGCACTCTGCTACAGTGTGTAGAACACTCTTGCTGTGTTCTTACAACAAAAGGTGGTAGTTCCTGGTTTAACAGTCCCCTGTGGGTCGCTCCCAGGGAAGGGTCACTCCCCACAGGAAGGTCCCATCCCATCTAACCGGGTAACCCGTCCCCTGTAGTCAGCTCTCGAACACCCTGTCTGGCCTTAGGGCAGTTTGTAACTGCTCGAGCAAACCCAACTTCCAGGCCAAGCGTGGAGATTTCGGGATTCTTTTGAGTAGTTTTGCAACCCCTGACTAATTTGTTTGTGTTTGGTTTGCCCGAAGAGCGATAGCCTACCAAGATAGGTGGTGTTTCCTTTTGGTAGTCTTTCAGGTATTTCTAGAGAGAGTCTCTGCTTTGGTTTGGTTTGCTTTTTTTAAAGGGGCTATTTCCTTGAGGTTATTAACTTTGTTGTTTGACATTCTTTAACCTGTGAAAGAGAATAGCATTCTTCTCTCTGTTTACCACAAGAGTTCTGGAATAATGGTCTTGAGTGACAGCAAGGGAAATTCAAGCTAAACTGGAGCAAACTCTTTGATGACAACATCTGAGCACTGGAATAGATTGCAAAGGTTTTGCTGTTGCTAGAAAGGAGATGACAAACTCAACATTTAGGTGGAGCTGATCCTGCCTTGGCACAAGCGAACGTATGAAATGACCTCTCAAGGTCCCTTCCACCTTCCATTGTTGATGGATCAAGCAAAAAGTGTGCCTCGTTCCTCTTCCGCCTCAGCAGAGGCTGACTTAGAATTCTTTCCCTTCCTTATCAAGGCAGGAGTTGTGACGCCGATAGGTTTTCATTCTGTCGGTTTATTGGTTTATTACCTATTCAGTTTGTGTGGCTTGGAGAAGCAGGTTCTGCGATTGTACGCAGCAAAGATAATCATGGTGCTTTGTAGTTCTCTTTCACTTTTCTTCCAAGACTGACAAAGGATCTTGGCAGTATGAATTAAACTATAACGGTCATTCTTACAGGCTTGAACTGTCATATCCATAAAAATACGCCAACAGATGTAAGTCCACACAGAAATGCAGTAGGAACGGGGACGAGCTGTTCATCCTCAAAATCCTGTCCCTTAAAACTCGGATTAGTTGGGAAGAAAACCCCAAACTGTTGACTCTAGCAAGCTATACTGTGTTTTCCCTTAAAGTACGTGTCATGGGCAAATTCATGATTTGTCATTAGAACTCTGAAATTCTTATATCGGGAGCCAGGACGGTTTTTCCAAGTAGAAAGGTGTTTAATCCACTGGGATGAGAGAATGGCAGTTAAGCTCATTTGACAGAGAGAGCCCCTTCCTGTCTGAAATCCTAGAATGAAATTCTTCGCACGTGTTTATACATTCGGTGAAATCAGAGGTCTTTGTACTGTGTTTACTGAACAGCTTTGATGAGATATAAATACCAGCACATTCTGGTAGGTTTCTAACAAACAGAATGGTCTGCTCAATCCCAATATGGTCCTGTGTTAGAGCAGATTGGATAGTACACTTCAGTGATGGGAAATGCATTTCAATTTTATCCAATGGTGTGTACGGGTTGTAAATTTAGATACATTGTGGGTGTATAGAAGCTGACGGTATAGCATTATTCATGATGTGCCTTATAGCAAGTTTTGGCTCCTATTCTGTTCAATGATTGCACATTAGCATTCTTCTTGATCTTTGGTGCATGAAGCTTCCTGCAGAACTGGTTTGAACTAGTCACTCCTGCTTGAAGAATATTCTTTCTTCTGTTCCTGTCATTAGAAAAACTTCTTATTGATAGCTGATGATTTTCCAGTACTCTTCCCAGTCCATAAAACTACAAACTGGAAGCGTGCAGACCAGCCATGTCTCTGAAACAGCGTTGACAGGTGCATAGATAAGGGACTGAGGGACCATTTATGAAAGGCTCCCGATGATTCCCTTCTATTCTGGCCACAGGTACAAGGTTCTTCTGTGCCTTCCTGACTGGTCAGTTGGGTTATCAGCTGACTTGCAATTAAAATAACAAGGCAGTTATTAAGTCAAGAGTTCTGGAAGTGATAGTCTTAATTGCACTGACCGCGGAATTAGTAGTTTGTGAATTCATAGCTTGTAGGGGTGAACACAGTTATCCTCCCTCTCGCTCCACTCTCGCTGTCTGCAAAGCACATGCCTCTACTACACAGTTTATTTTAGCCATGTGCTCTTCGGTGGAAAATGCTTTCATTCTACTTTGTGAGTAATCTTCTTTAGAGACAGAAGTTGGGCTGCTAGGAATGGGGGAGCACCTTTTCTGATACAGTTGTTTGTGGTTGTTTTATTATTGTTGTTGTTGTTATTATTATTATTGTAATGGTTATGAGGTGGGAATTTTACCAGTAGCTTACCAGTATAAGAATAGCTGATAAATCAACAAAGCCAGATATGGCATAGACCATGCATGCACACAAAGACCTAGTGTCTGAAACTTCCCGCCTCTTGCTCATCCTTGTTTTTACTTCAGGAAAAAAAAAAAAAGAAAAGAAAATCCAATATTATCTTAAGATAATAAATCTTGTTTTTCAGATGATGTTAATGAACGTGGAATACCATGCAAAGGAAGTCAATATTTCTCAAGTTGACTATCTTCAATAAGTTGATTATCTCTCAAGTAAGGACCGCTCTCATTCCAGGTATTATGAAATATCTCACATTACCTTTAAGATTTTATGAAAATAGGGTAGTCTCAAAACAGTCTCTTTTACCTTTAAGTTTTTAAGCCTCTTTTAATTTGGCTTAAAGCCTGAAGCTGTTTATGACTGAAGATTCTAGCTCGCTCACTGGTCTAACAGCAATACAAACTAGGGAAATGACTGTGTTGACAAATACTCCAAAATACTTGTTTCAATTCCTGTAGGTCACTGACTAAATAGAAGTGAAAATGGTGCTGCTCACTTCAGCTGCCTTAAGGCTAGGGCCACGCACACACCTGCGGATACCCACCCGCTCCTTCCAGCACTCTTCCGAATGCCGGTGTTGAAGGAGCAAGGGTCTGACAAACCTGACTCTTCATGCGACTGGAGTAGCTTGACACTTGGTTAGGAAGTTACCTCTGTAACAGATGAATTGAGATTGAAACGTTTGGTCTGAATGTGGAAAATGCATTTCAGGCTAAATGGAGCTATTGCTCCACACGATCCACTCCAGAAGCTGTTTGTTTGGGGGAGGTTTGTAGGAAGGGTTTATGTTATGCCATCATTACAGGACAAAAGCAGCAATGTTAAAGCAGATTCTTTAGGACTTAACTAATGCAGCAGTATTACATACCATGCATTGGCTTGTTTTCCTGTGTTTCTGGACGTATGCTTGCTTTTTAGTACATGTGCACCTCGTAAAGACTTTTCTTGACCAATATAGTAATGCACCAATAAAAATAGTTGTAAAAGAATAATTGTGTGTGAAGCAGAAGGCGCAAAACACAGCAGGAAAGCTGAAGTATTATCTGTGTGTGAAGAAGTTAACATAGGAAAGAGAATCTGGTAGTACTGAAATGCAGCTCTGTAAAATGGAAGGATGTTTGAGGAAAAAGTAAATAATCCCATATAAACATAAAAGCACCAGCTACCATAGGTCAAAATAACAGCATTAATTTTGGTACTGTGCACATGTGAACTCCCATACCTGTGGAAATCATCAGTATTCCCACCAAAGGGAACCTCTTCAGTGCCACTTGCTTAGAACAACCAATATCCAGAGATGACAGGAAACTACTAATTTGTTAAGCTGCTCTAAATGAGGAAACAGAAGGCAGGTAGTGAAAGCCAACAGTCTTTAATCTCTCCCTGCTCGATGGACTTTGTTCTTTCTCTGTAGCCTTATATAGAATACACATGTATAAAGACTTACCTTGGAGGAAGGTGCAAAGTGTAACATTATTCATAATAAAAGAGTAATCCTCCATATCATGACATAAAATATCATTTACAACCCAACTGAATGTGGATGTCTGAGAGAAGGTATGAGGGGGGTTGAATTTATGGAATTAAAATTTTCATTATTTTGCATGACCTCTTTGAATCTCTGACCCAGAAAGAACTTTACAGAGGTTGAGGAAAGCAAATCATTGAGAGGTTAAAGCTGGAAATGCTTTCTGAGTCAGAGCTGCGATCATTACCAAAACAGCGAGTTGGATGTTACCTACCTATGTTGCCTACACAATTCCTGAAACGTTGGTAAAATCAAATAAGTTTGGTAGTCTGGTATGATGTTTTCAAATTCTGAAGCTAGGATTGATCTTGGAGAATCAGAATTAAAACCAACTCTGCTCGCTGACAGCACAGGAGGACCAAGCCCCTGCTTCTGCTGTCAGGAGTGCTCTGTCCACGCGTCTGATGCACCCCATGTTCATCATTCCTCTTTCAGCCGTCATTTGCACAGACTGATGCTGTACATAAATGTGAGGGACTGAAGTAAAAAAGAGTTGCAAGGTAAGTGTCTGTGCTTCCTAAAGCCCCTTTCTAACACTGGGTACGGTTTCCTGGCTCCAGGCAGTTACTGGTTTTACTAGCAGCATGGCATAGGGTTAACTTTACCTTGGCACAATTAATTATTGTATCCTACTTGCGCAGAGGAGCAAGCTCTACATGGCCAACTGCTACGCTTCCAGCAGGCATGGGTAGAGCAAGGCTGAGAATAGACTGTTAGTGGAACTAGGTCAAAAGAAAAATGCCTTCCTTGAGAAAGCTCGAGAGCTGTGGTTTTAAAATGCAGTCTTTCTAATTGGGAAAATGACAATCCAAATATACATTTAACTAAAATGTTTTGATTTTGACTTTTTTCCAACTTTAAGTGTAAATAAGAAGCAGTTAAAAAACAAAGCAGAACAGCACACTCAGTCCTTGTCAGCAAAAGCATCTCACTTTTGGAAGAATCAGGAGAAGTTAAAACTTGTCAGGTGTCTTGTGGGCTAAAAAAAAAAAAAGAAAGAAAGAAACGTTGCCCTTCAGTATATTCCAATACACACCACAAATCATACAACACAATCAGAAACCCAAATATTCATTGCTTTACATAAGGCTTCACCACAGGCTCCTATCAAAATTCTTTCTTGTGCTAGATAAAGCCTTTACTGCAAAACCGTTTTTAAAAGATAACCAAAACTTTTCTGCCTAAATGGGTTATAAACGCCATAAAGCCTCCCAGTAAACGGGAGCTCTCACCAACAAAATATCAAGACCCATTTAAAAGAACTGTTTCGTGTTGTTTACGCTGCCAAGTTGCTGATGGTGCATAAAGTTGTTCTCTTAATAATGAGTTGGGTAGAGTAACGCCCATCATCCAAAAATGTGTTACCTGGTAGGAGATCTACATTTTAATCAGCTGATGAAACCGATGTGGGAGGATTGTCATGAGCTCTGTTTCTGAAATCCCAGAGAAGCAACTACAGGTCTATGGAAAAAAAAAAAAAAGCTATCAAGTTGGTTTCTTGCTTTCTACCTGCCCAGTAAGAAACAAAAGCTTTCTCAAAAGAGAAAGCCCTAACTTAAAGGCTCCAAGTGAATAATTTATAAAAATTAAATTCTGCACAGTATTCTACTTAAGCAAAACCAAAAGCTTCCCAAATGCACCCGTAACATGGAACCTTTTCCATGTCACGTAAAGACAAACCAGCATAAACTACTCACAGAAACAGTTGAAATTTCAAGTGTAAATTATAGGAATATAACAAAATTTAGGTCACTATGAGGGAGAGGAACTATGAGAAAAAGAAAACCACCCTAAATTTCATGACAGAAACATATACGCTTATAACTGTTTAAATATTTTTAGCCAAATAATACAGTATAAAAGAGAAGATAGGCCACAGTGTGGAGCCGGTTTGGATATGAGAACAGTGTGGCATGAGGCGGGTCAAATTGTCCCTATTCCGGCTTCTGTGACCAGATTGCCCGAGCTGTTTAGCTATTTTGTCCTAATCTATGTCTAGCTGTGACATACATTAACCAAAGAACTGCCTATTAATTACATTTATTATTGGAAATTCCCATCATCCTTCATAGTTGGCCATATAAATGTTATAGCAGCTGAATAATGGGGAGATTATAATGCGTCTGAAATGAAGTAGATTTTAAACCAGTCTTTCTTCTTGATAGGTTATTGGGTGGAAAAATTGTCTATAAAATCTGTAGTAAATTTTTATTTACAGACGTTAAGAGCTTATTTCCTTGCTTTTTAGTAGTTTGATACAGGTTTTGAATTTTTGAGACAAATTCTAAACACTTTTCTGTGTTACTGCTTAACGATTTCAGATTTTCTTTAAAGAAAGAAAATGTTTCTGTGCCACATTTTTAGTCATGTACAAGTAAAAGCAAAGATAAACAAACACCCCGATCCCTGACTTGTTCTCCCTAAGAACCCGAGGTACCAACGCTGATTTTAAAGTATGTCACAATCCCAGCTCCTTTATCTCTTTTTAATAAAGAGATTGTTCCTTAGGCAGTCTGTCCAGGAGAGGGAAATGCAAATTGTTGCTTTGGAATCAAACTCATTTCCTGCTCTTTGGTCATAATGAATGTAATATCTTTCCTTGGCATGAATTTTAGAAGTCTCTAGCTCCGCAGATCAGCTGGGCCTCACGATGTTCCACATGACTGCAGGCCCTTTTCCTTTATCGGTTTTCTTTGAGCATCGCTGAACTATAAATTAGAACTGGCAGCATAATGTAGATATCACTGGTAGGTGCTCAGAGGACTTCTGCAGCCCCATGAAGAAAGGAGAAGTTTAGCATCACCTTTTGCTTTTTATTTTGTACTAAGCCTTATTGTTGGATCAAATTCTGTGTTTAACATACAATGTTACCTCCTTAAGTTATTTTTTGTGGTCAGTATGTGGTAAATGATGCCTGGTAGTGTTGCATTCAAATGAGGCTGACATAAGCTGAATAAGGGCTTTAATGGATAGGAGAAAAGTTGCTCAACATGGGTTGTTTTGTTTGATCACCAATCTCATGCATAGTACTAATTATCTGAAACAAATTAAATTGACTGTTAAGTAACCTCAACAATTCAAACAGGAAAATGGTTAGAACAAAAGAGTGACTTCTGCTTAAGGGTGAGGACTGTGTTATTGTACTTCATCGAATGAAATACAATCTTTTCAGCTTTTGAGTGGTTGAGGATACTGGCAGCTGCCACAAAACCAGTGTCCTTATAAAACAAAGTCATTTTATTCTGTTCTGTCACTCCGTGCACTGCTGTTAAACTGTAACACAAAGATCATTTTTCCCCTCTGCTGGCATAGCAAAAGTAGGAGTATATTTGTATGTTCCTTGACAATTTTAGATTATACATCATCCTAGCTATTAATCATTAGATGCATATTTTAAATATGTTTCAAGGATTTCTGTTTCCTCTTGCAGTGTATAAACCTCAACAAATATCAGTTTATTACAAGGACCATAATAATGGGAGAACAGAGTATTTCTTCAAACTTGTACCAGTGCCTTTATGGTCTGATCATTAGTTAATCCCGGTACGGTAAATTATAGTCCTTGAAACATACCCAAAGCTCTGTTTAACCCTTTCTGCTTGCTGAATTTTCTTACCACTGTAACATATAAAGAGAATTCAAATTCTGAAACCATGTAAGAAGCATTTCAGATCCAGTCTTGCTAGCTATGCATTGCAAGATACCTCGTTAAAATAAATTTCTAAATAAATAAAATAATACAGCAGATAAAAAGTCACTGTGGGTGAGTAGATAGTAATGCTTGTATGGAACATATGAAACAATGGGCTCTGAGCAGCCTGTTCCTGCTGTAGTGCAAAACTCTGTGGTCATGACAGGTAATTCCAAGAAAATACCATCTTAGTGGGAGATAACAAAAAATTAGGAAAATTATTGGGAAAATAATAGAGAACAAAAAAGTAAGCATTGTTTGCACCATTGTATAAATACCTATTTTTTCAAAATCTGGCATTCTGTGCAGTGATCTGTTAGAACTGGAAGAGGGTCATGAAAAGGACATTAATCACTCATGATCTGGAATGATATCTCTGTGAAGAAGACTGAATAGGACTTTTTTTTTTTTTTTCTAGCCTGGAAGAGAGAGGACTTAAGGGAGAAAGGATGAAGTTTTACAGAAGAACTAGGAGCTGTTGAGTCAGAATCAAAAGGAGGTTCTTCATGCAGCAGCAGCAGGTCACTGAAGTTGCGGAGGACTCTGTGGGTGCAAGAAGTTTACGTGAATTCGAGGGACGTACTAAGCAAGTCCATGTATGTGAGACTGCAGGCTACTGGTAAGAAAAATATATATTGTCCTTATGAAATACTCAGAGTTGAAAATAGTTGGTCAGTGGGAAAGTATTGAGAGAGTCCTGGATGTATTAAGTATTGCTACACTGGCTTGTACACTTCAGGCACTCTTTGGATTATACCGATAGTTATTGAGCATCTGCTACGGCTTGTAGATCTGAACTGAACTGATATAGTTGTTCTGTTTCTAATTAAAAGGTAAATAACCAACTAGTGCTGTCCTAAACCAGTATCAAGGTATTTCCTAAGAGGTGCTTTTTTTTTTTCCCCTCATGGGAAACAGAGCATGTTGTGATTGCCGAGGCATGAACCAGAAGGGCAAAGGATCAGGCAGTGCAAAGAGCAACCTTCCTCTCAGCATTCTCTAGCCTGGAACTGTGGCAGATGGGGCCAACGCTTCCTCTGCACGAGCCAGGTTCTCCTCAGTCACACCTTCTCTCAACGCTCATCTGCTGGTTTTCCTTCCTCGCTCGTCTCCTGGTGACTCCTCTCTAGTCCCCTCTGGCCCAGCGTTTGCGTGATGTGTACACACAAGTGACCTACATGTCAGGAGGTCCACGCAAAACATCATGATGTTCTGGAGGTTTCTGTATGCAGAGCATCTAGTTGTTTAATAGAAGAAAGAGGAATTAGAGGACAAAAGCTATTCTAAGACAGGTAAGCGCTGTTTTATTACACAGTGTACCAGCTTTGCAGCAAAAGGTCAACTCTTCTGTTTTCCAGGTGTTGGGCTGCACTTGTGTTTGCAAAAGAGTAGATTTAAGGTCACTGCTGAGAAACTGTCCCTGACCAGTCACTTCTCTACCCTTATATACTCATAAGCAAAGTCGATTTCCTTATTCTGTCCAACTCATTCTGCCTCTGTATTTCCAGGAAAGTATTCCTCTATATTCTTCCTGATGACAAATGCTCCATACTATAGAATTAAGGGCAAAAAAGCAGCTGAGAAGCAAAAGCTTTGGAAAGCCAGCAAACAAAAAGACACTCAGAAAGTGCAGTCCGCTCGTACGAGCGGTTTCACAAAAGGCAAGATCGTGAAGCCTGGCTGCATAAAACAGGCCACGACCATCACCAAGCGGTTTTTGCTATGAACACACAACTTCTGCTTTAACAGAGCCAGTCTTTTTCAAAGACAATGATCTACTTGTGCTTTCAACAGCGAGTTCTAGACACTTGCCGTCTTGTCTGAAAAGACCTTGCTTCATCTTCGTAGACTGTTAGTGGGGTGAAGCTTTGGCTGGTTGAAGAGCAGAGCTCTGTAGCCAGGTTGTCCCAGCCATTTGCAATGAGGAGAGAGGTGCATCTTGCTTCCGTTCCTTTCTTTGCCAGGTGTTGGCCCTCTAGCAGCGCGGTCTGATCCAGGTGGCCCGGGGTGAAGAGGTTAACAGGAACAAAGTGGCTGCACTGGGCTATCTGGATCAGTGTCTGCAGACAGGCACCTTCCACCAAACCTCAGGTGTGCTGTGGCTCTTCCTTCAAAGGGAGGATCAGAAAGCCAAGGCCTCAGCTTACCAGCTGGTTCCACTTCCCCCTCCATCTCCAAAGCCTTCCTTTCAGCTGAAAGCAGATTTTTATCTCTGCCTCATCAAGCTGCTTATGGGGTGCAGCTGCTTGCCAGCCTGCCAGCTGCTTAACCCTTCCTTCTCTAACCTTTCAGACAGCTTCCCAGCCCCATAGGACAAATAATTTAAATAATTTACATGGAGACATCAGAATACAGGCTTTCTAGTAGGGGTCTTCCAGAGTGAGTATTTTCCTCTCCTATTTTATATCAAAAAATATATATTTTTTTTTTTTTTTTTTTCCTCCTAGCCACAGCTATCACAGCAAAACTCACACCCTGTATGATACCGAAGGCAGCGTCATCCTTGGGTTTACATCTGTATAAAACTTTGGTCACATTAAAATTCAAGGCCTTTGTTTGAGGCTCTTTTCCTTAACCAGTACAGATCACCGTGCATATATTACTTACTGTTATTATTAATGACTCCAGTAACCCTCGCCACATCTACAGAGTTTTCCGGAAGTTATTTTGTATTTCCATTACAATAGGGTGACTATGGGCTTCCTTTCTGCTGACCCCTGTCAGAAGTTTCCAGGACACTCTTTATTAAACAGGGCGGTGCAGCGCAGGCTGGTGTGATTCCTGAGCCGGCTGACCAACAGCACTGGCCACATTTTACAGTACAGCACCTTTTTTTCCCCGGAGGAGTTTTACTGTAGTTTCCTACTGAAGCATAAAACAGTTTCTTACGATTTGTGTAAAACAGACACCGCGCTGTTGTAACCGTATGTTGTTGCTTTCCAAGAGATGGTCTTTAATT
>JAVSBS010023129.1:0-16842 GCA_033124195.1 Coracias cyanogaster
GATCCCCTCCCTGCCCTGCTGCCCACGCTGCTGGGGATGCAGCCCAGGAGGACATTGGCTGCTGGGCTGTGAGTGCATGTTGCTGGCTCCTGTCCAGCTTCTCACCCCCACAGCAAGCCAAGTCCTCTGCAGGGAAACACCATAGGAATGTCTCCTTTTGCTTCTGCCATACAGCAGGCTGTCCAGCATACAGACTCCACATAAAACATTCAGTGTGAAGTTAAGGTTGTGCAACAAATGACAATGTCAACATATTATCATTAAAGAACATTAGATGTTAACTACTCCGTTAAAGTCTAACGGAATTAAGGCAGCATTTCCATACCAAAGCATCTAAAGCAGACAATCCAACCTCTCATTTCCATTCTGTAAAACCACATGCCTCGCTCTTCCAGGGAAGCTGGAAGGCAATCCTGATTCCACCCTGTGCTTTGGGGTTGCACACTGTGCTGAGTGTCCAGGAGACTGGAGTCAAGGCACTTACATCTATGGCGCAACAAACACAAACCCCAGTATCACTAACCAGAAGCCTCTATCTAAGTGTGAGCTTTTTATGACCAACGGTCATGTTCTCCTTGCGGTTTCTGTCCCTTTTCTTTTTCTTCTACTTGATCCTTTTCTTCCTTTTTATTCTTTATTACTTCTGAACTCTTTTCTCATGGTCTTCATTTCTGTCTGCTCTCCACTGCCTTGCCAAGGGTAACCAGCATCATGTAGATCACACAACACTTAGCATTCAATAAAGTTTCCAAGTTAACATCCACATGAGGCTTGTAGGGGAGGAAATATTTACACAGTTCTTTTTTATGACTTAGAAGAAAAGCATTAAATTATGCTCAATTATTTGGGGGGGTTACTTTTATTACCACACAAGCTATAAAGAAAGGAATGATGGTGATGATCCGTGTAGTCCCAAATGACTCCATGGGGTGCAGGCTGGTCCAGGAACGCACAGCAGCAGGACAACCACACAAAGCACCACAGCTCTTGTGGGGAGTAAATTCTGTTGAGGACATAATTTGGGTCACCTCTTTCCTGTACACAGTGGTTGTTTCACTATTTTCAGTGTTTCACTGTGTCTTATTAAGGGTCCAGGAATTGATGTTCACTTTTAGTCACTTCCTTCACCTACCCTCTCTTACTGCTTTGGCATGGTCCTTCCCTCGACATTCACTCCGAACACTACAATTATTCCTCATATCCTGCTTTGCTTTTGGAATTGTACAGCTGTTTGGATCATCGGTGAGCACGGCCTGGAGACATCCCTGCAACGTGTGCATGGCTGTCCCAGATTTCATCCGGAGAACTTCAACCAGCAGCAGAATGCCTCCAGGACTGGCCAGGATGGGCAGAGCTGGGCTGTGGCTCCTCTTCATGCATTTTACACAAATCACAAGGGTGCGGCTTGTTCAAAACTCTGCTCGGTTCACTGTCGTTGCTGTCCCCTTCCTCCCGAGCCATTTCAACCATCCTTCGTGCAACGTTTGTCAGTTTAAAAACCAGTCCCCCCCCCCATTCAAATTTCAGACACATGGGGTTTGAAACACGCAGTGTACTGTGAATCATTCTTCTTAATTTGAGGCCTCCGAGTTACTCAGCTCTTCGCTACAGCCTCCCACCTTAGAGACAAATGAATGTGCTGCTCTTCATCTGACTTGTCAGGAGGTGAGATCTAAAGTGGTGGAGGAAAGAGCTGGGTGCAGGGGAGGGGACACAGGGGGCGGCTGCACTGGCCCCTGATCACGAAGACCTGGCTTCGTGGATTCACCCAGGCATGAGCGTAGATGAGTTTTCTCTTCCAATTACATCCTAGACCAGTGGTTACAAATTCTGCTGTGGCAAACCTTTGCTAGAGCAGAGAATTGCACTTGAAATGCAAAGGACGGGGGAGGAGAAACGCTCCACCTGTGTGGTTATGTACAGATGGCTGAAGGGGAAAAATAATGGGTCAAACCTGCAGCTGCCAGATCATCTCAGTTCACGTAGGAAGCAACGGCTCTGGGGCCCCGTGCTAACCACTCCCTGGGCTGACGATCTCCTCATCTCCACCCAACGTGTGTCTCTTACCACCCACTGCTACTCCACAACTCCCCAAGCTAGAGGCTTGTGGTCACCCACCACCCAGACCCCTGGTCAAAGGCAAGGCCAGGCTGCAAGGCTCTTCTGCCCGAGGGGTGTCCTGCAGAAGTGAGAATCATTTCCAAAGGAGCCTCACCCCCAGGAGCACCCCAAAACACCCCACTGCAGCCTGCAACAGGTAAAGGCATCTCCTGGATGGAAAAGGATGGGACACGGCAGAGCTCTGTACTTGTCTGAACTACCACGGACTCTCTTCTCCTTGCACTTAACACCCAGAGGACAACTTCTGTTCCACTTACACACTTACTCTGGAAAGTAAATACATAAACATAGGTATTTATATAAAAATACACTGAGCTTTTTGCAGTATGCTTGTAAGAGTTGTGAGATGTGCTATGAGAACTCTCATTTCCAGGAGTACCACGGAAAAAGGCCACAAATATTTCTTGCATGCTCTCCTACCCCTGTGCCTATTGCTCACACATTCTCATAAATGCTCCCACTTCTCTACCACGCAGTAGAGAATGCTTTTCAGAAGTGCAATGGAAAACCAACCAAATAAAAATTAAAACAAACCCCCAAACCGAAAAAAAGCAGCGATGCTGTGTCATTGCATTATTTAAGCAGAGGGGATCTTTGGGGTATTTCCAAATAGAAGGAATTTTGCCAATAAATTAACGTAGCCTGCATGAGTAAACCTTTTTCCAATTCGATTTTTTTTTTCCAAGAGTGACTGGATTTTGCAGTTATCAGATGAAAAGCAATCTTTCTGAATCTGGATCACACGCAAATATTAAAGCTCCATTAAGCAGCAACCCCAGCTTTTGCTCCTTGCTACAAACAGCAGGAACGGTGCCTACCTTCTGGATGAAGAACCAGGGGTCATGGTGCTTGTAGACAGACCTTCTTTAACAGGAGCACACGGAGTTTATTGCCTCGATACCAAATCATCCCGGTGTCCCCAAAAGCACCCTAGAGACCTTCAGCACAATGGAAATCGTCCACCCAAGTCCCTCCGAAGAAAGAATTGCAATGGCCACCCCTTAGCACAAGGTGGTGCTGAAGAAGTGCCTTACTTTGAGATGTGCAGGACTTGGGAGCGCTGGGTGAGCCTCAATGGATGTTGGCGCTCACCGTCTGAGGCTGCAAACCTGCCCTGCTTCTCCAGCGCCAACACACAGCATGGCATTACCAAAACAGCCGCTGCAGCCTGAGAGGACTTCGCTCATCTCTCTTTAGCTTTTCAAAGCTGACTATCCCATAATACCACAAAAAACTCTGGAAAGAAAGAACTCCTGCAACCAAGAGGAGCAAAAACCTGGTAGATCTTATTTTATGGGACAAGGTGTCCCAGCACAGGAAGGAGGGGACTGGAAGGTCGCGTGCAGGTGACATCTTGAACCCTCCCTGCCTTGTGTATGTTGGCACAAGGAAAGTTGTGCCACGTCACGTGCTAAATTGAACCAAATGACTTAGAAGGTCAAGCAGGAGGTTTGTTACAAAGCCAGGCGCTAATCTCTGTTCTCCAAGACTGATGTTTTAGAACACGAAGTATAATGCTGATACTATGAGTGAATAAAACAAAGCAGAAAGGAACCTGTATCTACCTCCCAAGGTTAAGAGCAAGTTCAAACCAGGTTTACACACAGCTATGTCCCAGCTACGGAACCATCAAGGAGATCCTCATGTCATTCCATCAGCCATGGAAACCCAACGTTTCAGCTGTGATGAAACTGAAGTGGGGCTGAGCTACCCCTGCTGCAAACGGGGAGGAGATCAGCGCCTCCCCAGAACAGCTGCAAGAGCTCTACCATATTTGAGGGAGCTTTAGCCTTGTTTTCAGCTGAGCTCCCCAGACTTTAACAGCAGCTCTGCAGCAGCCTGTTTCCAACAGAATGATTTTATACCAACTGTACTTTTCACTGGGGTTGAGCAGGAGCCCTGCAAATGCCAAACATAAATTACATTTCCCTGCAAAACGTAAGCTGGCCGATGTTGCGTCACCCACCTGCTCCTGCAGATCCCAGAGATAAGTGAGAGCAGGAACGTCAGCAGCATGCACGCAGGCACAGAGGCCTGCTTCAGCAGCTCCACAATGATACTAGCTTCAACGCCATCCGACTGCCAGTGGGTCAGCTTGATGGGCCCATCATCATACCTGTCTGTCATGAACAGTACCTTACTCTTGGCAACTGTGTCAAAGATGGCAGCGAGCTTTGAAGCATCATTTGCCTTGTTCTCGGTGGGGGAAGCTGTGTCCAAAGGGGGATGGAGGTGTGAGAGCATGACTTTGCGCTGGTCATAGTACACCAAGATGATTTCTTCCTCGTTAGGGTTGTTAGAGTGTTTCTGAAGGGTAGAACACCTCCAGAATTTGCTGTCTCCCTCTTTGCTTATCTGAATCCACAACTCACAGGAGAATATCATCCCAAGGTCTTCAAAGAACTCGCTCAGACTCTCTTCTTTCTCCTGTTTGCTATTGCTCCATGAGCCGAGCACAGAAACACTGACTTGAGTCACCCGTTGGACTTCACTGAGATACTGCTTCACCTGGACAGGAATAAAAGGGAAATGGACCATGGCAAGGACAACAGCGGAGTTCTGCTCAGAGATCCAGCGGCCAATCAAAATGCCACTTTCTGCTGAAGAGCAGCAGGACGGAAAGAAGACCTTAAGTACCATGGCAGCGATCCTGGAGAAGTGGCACACCTGCCAATAAACACAGAAAGGAAACGTGAGAATGGCAATTAAATGCAAGGAAAATTTGAGCTGACCAAAGTCACTGGGGAGGAGGCCCAGTCAAGTTTGAGTACACTAAGTCCAACCATTCGCCTCTGCACTGCAATGGATAATGACATTAGTGGCAGCCAACAGGGATTTCAAATCAGAGACATATTTAGGAGGTTCCTGATACTCTCCAGTCTTTGGAGTGAGGGGTGGCAAGCCTGGTGTTTCTCAGCAAAGCCCTTTTCCCAGTCCTAGAGCAGTGTTTCATGATGGTACACTGAGAGGCAGTGACCAAGATCAGGAATCCATCCAGCCTCAGATCTCGGGTCTGACACTGGATGCGATTCCTAGAGACCCCAGAGCTTTCTGAAGAAGGGACTACATTGTAGCACACTGTGATGCCTCTGAGGCATATTTCCTTGTACCAACAACCAAATACTGGTTTATGCTGTAAAGCCAGATAATTTCAGAGCCTCCTTCATCACCAAGAAACCCGGAGCTGTGCTCTGCAATGAACTCACTGAAAAACCTTGGTCGGACCACTCCTCTCCTCTTGACTCACTCCCCTCATCTCAAAACAGAGGCAATAATTCTGTCAAAAGGGACTATAGTGATTAACTTAAGTTTACAGAGTAGTTTAAATTCACTAGATACAAGATGCTAACAAAGGAGAAGCATCTTGGCTTTATCAGCATTCTTTAACTACAATATTGTTCTCCATGTCATTAAGAAAACATCCCAATGTCTTTGTAAGATTTTTACAAAAATGGAGCTTTGAGGCAGTTGCCAATGTCTCTTTAAGTTGGAGGCTCCTAACAGAAATATAATTGCAGTAAGGAGGGCGCTGGTGCAGAACAGTCGGCATCCGGCGCCTGTTGTCCTTTGACGTCCTTCAGTGCTCTGTTAGAGATGTGAGAACTCCGCAGGCCCCCGAGGCTTGCTCCTCTGCAAGGGACCCAGTCAGTCGGAAAGAGGAACACAGAGTGTATTTATAACGTGTAGAGAGGATGCGCAATGCCAAGGTCCCTGGTGGTTTGGGTTTTCTCTTTTTTTAATGCATGACAAATGATCTAGTAAATCTCAGCACCTGGCAACTTGCTGCAGCGTGGAGGAGGCAAAGGGGCCGCAGCGAAGGCGAGTGATTAAACCGCTCTCAGCCCCACAGCGCTGCCAAGTCCAGCAGTAGGAAATGTCAGCTCACAGATGAGTTGTCAGCCCCTCCAGGCAGCAAGGTGAAGTTTTCTTGGCGCACAGTTCGCTCCTCTGATGGGAAAAGCACCACTGTGGCTGCACTCACAAGGAGTCCTGGTTATTGCCCTGGGACTGAATTGGCCCTTTTACCACAAAACTGCCAAGCTTGCCCCAAGACTTGCCCTCAAAAAGACACGAGGGTGCCCATGAGGGATTTTGTTTGCAGCATGCACCAAGCACCACCCCTCACAGACCCTCCAGCCCACAGTAAGATCTGGAGGCCACAGAGATACTTCCACCTGTCCCGCCTTGACCAGAGGGATAACCTCGGAAATGTGGAGTCTGTGAGGAAGCAGGATCTCAGAAGAACTTCAAATAACTTGTTTTTCCCAAAGGGCCGCAAGCAGAGGAGCAGAAAGATATATCAAAGGAAGGGCAGAAAACTGGCAGATGTGAAGCCCTGAGACTGTGAGAGTGCAGAACACCAGGCATGGGGAAGACCAAAGACTTGCAGTACAACTGAAACACGTCACCTTTCACCAGACAAATGCTGAAAAATGAACTGAAAACCAAGACATCCAAGTTTACTTTTCACTTCTACTAAAATAGCCAAGACTCAGAAAGGTATTTTTTGGTGTTGTGTTTTGTTTTTTCCTGGAAGACCAAGAAGACATTAGGACACTTATCTAAAAGAGTCGCTCCTGACACACATAGGAAACTTTGGTGAAAATCAGCTACAAGCCACAATTAGTTTGTCCAAAGATACTGGCCAAAATACTCTTCCCTTCACCACCTCTCCTACCTCCTTGTCTAACTCAGATTGTTAAAGAAACATTATTAGGTGAGGTGAGATTTGCTTCACAATTTAGTTCTAGGTTTGAAAAAGAATTTTCACTCTTTTTTCCTAAGATCTACAGACATATCCCCAGGAAACAGGAAATAAAATATATAAATACCGGGACTCTGAAGGGCAAAATAACAGATTGAATATGTCAGGAAATTACATACACGTGTATGCTCCCTGCTCATGCGGGGGGATTGGACTCGATGAGCTTTAAAGGTCCCTTCCCACCCAAATCAGAATCCCACCACCACAGAATCTGATTCTGTGACAGCATCAACACAACAACCTTGGGCACAGCAAAACCACCAACAATGTGTAAAAATGCACTGAGGTCAGGAGATGGAGAAGGCACCGACAAGCTGGCCATGGCTGCCCCAGGGGAACAGGGGCAGGGCTGTCTCCCTGCAAGGGCCACCGATTTCTTCCTCTATGAATCTTCCTCCAGTTTTCCCGTGCGATCTCAGGGCTCGGGTGGGCTGGGAGCCAACAGCAGCTCAAAGGCCCGCTCCCCCTCAAGCCCAGGGCAGATTCACCCACCGCCCCTCGGGCCGCCCCAGCCCAGGCTCCCCCTGTAAAGGCCAACGACCTCCCGGCCAGGCCACGGCGGCCCCCGGGCCAGGCCGCTGCGGGCAGGCGGGGCAGGGAAAACCCCCTCGCCCTGCTCCCCCCTCTCGCCGCCCCGGCCCGGCCTCCGCCGTCCGCCTACCGCCTGCTCCGCCGCGGCGGCCGCGTCCGGGCGCCGGTTACTCGGAGACGCCGCTTGCCGGGCTGTGCACCGCGGCGGGCCCGGCTGGCGCCCGGAGCCGCGCTCCCGCGTTCCGCCCGAGGCTGGGGTCCGCCGGCGCTCCTCGCTGCCCCTTTGGGTTTTAGGGCCGAGTCGCCTGGAGAGGGCCCAGACCGCCGCGCCGGTTCTGCCCCGGCTTACCCGGCAGCGCCTGCCCGTGGGGACGGGAGGGAGGGAGGCGGCGGGGCCGCGGCTGAGCAGGCCGATAAGGGGTGTCGGCTCACCCAGCCCTCAGACATGGCACCACCAGGCCTGGGCGAGGCCAGAGACTCGCTTGTTCCCCATCTCCAAAGGTCAGGAACTAACCTTTCCTTGTTGTCCCCCATCCCTGAAGTCCAGGGACTTGCCTTTCCTCGTGGAACCCTGTTGTCCCCTATCCCGAATGGCCAGAGGCTCTCCTTTCCTCATGGGACCCCCTTGTCCTCAACCCCAAAGGCCAGAGACTCATTTTTCCTCCTGGGACCCCATTGTCCACGTCCACATCCCCAAAGGCCGGGGACTCACCTGTCCTCCTGGGACCCTGTTGTCCAAATCCCCAAAGGCCAGGGACATACCTTTCCTTATGGGACCCTGTTGTCCCCCATCCTTATCACCTCAGTGGGCCCTCAGCCTAGGAGAGGTGCCCATGGGTGCAGATGCTGGTGCCCAGGAACTTCCCTCCTGTGACCCAGCAGTGGGCTGGGGACACAAGGGTGCCAGCAAGTTCAGGAGAATGCTGATGGTCAACCTGAGGGTGTCCGTCATGGAAGGAGAAAGCGGGTGTGGAGATGGAGGGGGCAGGCCCCACACAGGTGGGCTTGAGGAAAGGTTTTGGATTTTCTCAAGAGCCACAGAGTTGGAAATAAGATGGGGGAACACTCACTTGAAGGGAGGGCATGGGACACGCTTGTCCTCCTTCCTGCAAACCACAGACTCCTACCCTTCTGCTGGGCTCGCTCCTGGGATGGCCTCACTCTGCAGGGAGAGAGGGTCTGTGAGGGCACCATTGGGTGCCCATCATCTCTAGCCCTTGTTGCAGGGCCAGGAAGGAGAAGGGGTCCACTCTGGGGTTCGTTTGGGGTGAGAGGTGGTGGCTGGGCTCAGGTCTCAGACATCTGTAGAGGCTGAGGAGTCGTGCAGCACTGAGGTCTGGAGCAGGGAGAAGACCATCACTCCATGAGTGGCTTGGCCACCACACCCTACCTGCCTTGCCCTGGCATCTGCCAATAAAGCAGCAGCTGGGGCTCTGTTGGCCTTCACAGGGCTGCTGTTAGTTCCACATGCCCACATGCAATTTACTCCATGTAGTAGTTGTTGCTTCCCTGTAGAGGTCAGGAAAGCAGCACAGAATGAGTTCCCGTCACTTAACCATTCTCCTGAAATCTGCTGCAAACCCCGCATGTCAGACAGAGCGTGGCTGCCAGCTCCAGCTTGGCCTTACCCCACCCCAGTCACACTCTGGCACCAGGAAGGTGGAACCAAGGACACATAAAAACAGTGTGCGAGGAAGAGAAATATTTGCATTATCTTTGCAAAAACATACAAGGATTTGAGGGTGTGATGATAACAAGTTTGCCAAGACACAAACGCGTGACCATTTCTGAGTAGTTTGGTCCTCCTTTAGTTACTCTGATGGGTCCAAGAAACTCAAGAGGTGGTATAGTCCTTGCTTGTGCCATCTGGAGAAGCTGGAGTCAAGTATGGGAACAGTGTCCAGCTATGGGAGCAGTGGAGCCCACAGCTCATCAGCAGACCCAAAAGCTCAGTGAGGTTGCTGTAGAACCAAGGCCACTCCCTACCTGGGTGTTAGACTGGGGTCACCACGTGGTGCCCCAGCGTTGGTGGGGCTGTAAGGAGGCCTCATGCAGTACTTAAAGACTTTGACACAGTTCTCCCCGGTGTCTGCCACAAAGAGGTGCCCAAAGGAAGAGCAAGCCACGCCACCAGGCCTCCGCAGCCCTGTGGACACCAGGCAGATGGGACTCCCATGCTCTGGGAACAAGTGGACTGTATGGTGCTGCTCGTCTGCCACCAGGATGCTGCCATCCATGTCAACACAGACCCCAGCTGGGCTGCCAAACCGGTGTCCGTATTTGCTGCTGAGGGAGCAGAGGAGCTTACGGCTGCTTGTGAAGACCTTGACGTCTCCACACTCCTCGCTTACCATAAAGCCTCCATTGGGTGCTGGACTGACGTAGCGAGGTCCCTGCAGGTTGGGGACTGAGTGGATATGGAGTATCTTGAAGGCATGGTCCAGAGCAAAGCTGTGGACTTGGCCTTGTGCATAGTCTGCTACCAAGATCTTGCCCATGGAGTCTACTCCAATCCCCCTGGGGGAACCAACCTTTCTGATCTTTATCCATTCTCCCTTGGAGAGGCTGGTGTGAGGGTTGAAGACCCAGATGGCTCCATTCGTCATGTCAGCTACAGCCACCATTCCTGCCTGAGTCACAGTCACGTCTTCTGGCAAGAAAGTGCTGCTTTCCTTCCCGGTTTGCTGGCAGGGCAGGGACCGCAGCGTTTGACCTGTGCTGCTGAGGACGTGGACCCAGGGAGCACTCTCAGCTGTCACATAGATGGAGCCATCCAGGGAGCAGTGGATTCCACTTACTCCCCCATAGCGGCTGCCAGCAGGGTTGGGGATCCGTCGGACCAGGTTGTCCTGGCAATAGTAGAGGAGGTTCTTAATGTTGTCCAGATCTCCACACAGGCTTTTGGCCTTATCTGCCAGCTGGTGGACTTGGTGCTGTGTCACCATACCCATCCCACGCTGGCTGCTCAGCAGCGGGCTGGCTGTCTGGAGTGTGGCAACTGACTTCAGCTGAAGGGTGTAGATGGTTTTCAGAAGCTTCTCCTTTTGCTGGCTGGTATCCAGAGTGTAGTCCATGACAAATCCCTCGTACCTGTTTGGGGGAAGCAGTAGGGCCATTACTGTCCCTGCCATCTCTGGGGACATTCTCTTGTGGCCTTCCAGTATCTGAAGGGCGACTACAAGAAAACTGGGGAGGGACTTTTTACAAGGGCTTGTAGTGATAGGACAAGGGGTAATGGGTTCAAAGTGGAAGAGGGGAGATTTAAGTAGATGTAGGAAAGAAGTTCTTCATTCTGAGGGTGGTGAGACACTGAAACAGGTTGTCCAGGAAGATTGTAGATGCCCCAACACTTGATGTGTTCAAGGCCAAGTTGGACGGGGGCTTTGAGCAACCTGGTCTAGTGGGAGATGTCCTTGTCCAAGTCAGGGGAGTTGGAACTAGATGATCTTGAAGTTCCCTTCCAACTCAAACCATTCTATGATTCTGTGATATACTCTGAGCTCAGGTGCTTGCTCTGTACCGGCCGGTCAAGGTGCCGGTGCTCGTCTGGATTGACTCTGATGTGACAGAGACATCATAAGCCTGCCAGTAATTGCATGCTCAGGATATAAAGACAAACAGGCACTGTGGCACAAAAATGAAAGAGTAAGCAAGCTGTATCTGCGGCTGGAGGAACCAGCCAAAAAGGCCCATGGCTTCCATGACAGCTTGGCTTGAGGATTTCTGTGTCCCCCCGCCCTCCAGATAAGTTATTCCTGAGACAGCCAACAACTTGTTAGGAAGATGGGGAGGTACTTCTCTGAAGGACACATTTCCACCTACACAATTTTTTCAGACACGAGAGCTGCCATCAGAACCACAATTTCTTTTTTGCCTACTCTCCCCCTGTTTTAAGGAATGAGTCCCCCAAAAGGCAGAGATGACAGCCCCACCCCCCACTCCCCAAATCATCCCCTGAACACTTGCAGAGCTATCAAACACAAATACATGAGGCTGGGGATGAGTGTGAGTACGGAGGGAATCCAATTTCTGCTTGTTTTGGGGCCTGGGAACAGCTTTGCCACCTTCTTCCCTGAAGTGGTTGTGCTTTGTGTCTCTGGCAGCAGAGACCTGTTCCGTGGAAGCAAGCCCTCCACCACCCCACCCCATGACTGCTTGTTGGGGTCCTCCTTCAGAGCTGGACAGAGTTCAAAATCCAAGAAACTGGATTTTACTGAGTCACCACCAATGAGCCAATGTGCCAACCACCACACACCTAGTACCACCTTGCTTCCTGGGCACTGGGCACCCAAAGCTGCCATCAGCCGCTTGATGGGGTGTCCTGAGCCAAGCTTGAGCTGCTCATTCATGATTCTAAGCCCAGGAGGAGGGCCCTGACCCTGTCCCCAGCACAGCTGAGGCCAACAACCACATGTGTGACCACGAGTCCAGCTCAACAGATCTTGTACCTCTGTCCTGACGTCCTGGGGGTTGCTCGTCCTTCCCACCGGCTCCGTCCTATGTCCTGACTGGGCTCAGGGCAGCAGGGCCCGGGGATATTGTGTTGTTAGTGACGGGTGATTGCCCTTGAGTCCGAGTAAACACAAAAGCTCCTTGTGCTGACAACCAGAAGCAGCAAGACAAGGGCTGATACGTGTGGTTTCTTTTCCCTGCTGGTCTCATGACCAGAGAGAAGGTGCCTTTCCTCCAGGATCTATCTCTGTCCCATCTACCTGCTCCTGCCAGAGGGAGGAGAAGCCCCAGGGTGCCCAGCTGCAGGGAAGATTTGGGCTTTTCTGTAGAGGCAAAGAGACTGATTTGCTGAACCTCACCTTTTGTGTGAGACGCAGCTGCTGGGGTGGGACGGGGACACTTGGGTCAGAGTTCCTGCCTTGTCTCACTCCTTCTCTGCCTCCCCATGTGCTGCCAGCCTGGGCATTGTGGGTTGGGTGCCTCAGGCTTCCCACTTGCAAATAGTTGGCGGGTGATTTTTTTGCCGTGTCAGGCTTTGAGATTCAGTGATGAAGAAGCTCTAGGAAGAGGCAGATCAGCCAAGTCTCCTGGGCACAGGCCCCCTCTCCATCTCCATGCTGCTCAACTCTGGCTCTGCACAGCTGGGCAAGGCCATGTTTGGGGTCAATGGGGTGTTTATCAGTTCAGCTCAGGCAAAGAAGGTCAGGAGTAGAAGCAGAGTCAGCTGCGACCAGCCTGCAAGGGGCTGCTCAGAGCCTTCCTTCCCTCCCTGCGGACAGTGCTCAGTGCACCCTTCCCCGCAGAGAGCCCAAAGCATCCACCTTAAGCCTGGCCAAGGTACGAAGGAGTTTTTGTCTGTTCATTACTCAGATGGGCCAAAGGTAAATGAAGTTTGGATGAGAATCCTGCCACCTTTTGGGATGCCTAGAGGGGCTGTGTGTGCCTGGCCTTTCAGAGGAAGGATGCGGGTTGGGGTCTGGCTGGCTGCAGGAGCTGCAGGATGGGGATCTGCCTCCAAAGCCACAAGGCTGAGTGCTCCTCTCTCACTGTGTTTAGGACCCTTCTGCTCCTCTATCAGTGTATCCCTGAAGCTCACAGCTTCTGGGGGGCTGCTTCAGACCTACTACCAGCCAAAATTATGAAAATAACTTGACATGACAAGCGCAGGCCGCTCCATCCAAGCCCCAGCAGGAAGGTAGGCAGCTTCAAAAACCATCTCCCAGGGCAACAGGGTTTGACCTTTTGTTTTGCTGTTGTGTGCTCCATCACCAGGATAAACAAACAGCCTGGCCCTGAGGCTCCCATTCACCTTTCCAGGACCGTGGCTCTGTCACAACCTGTTTGAAAGCCACCCCCAGACCCCAGGAGATGCCTGTGTCATGGCAGAACAGCCCATGCCCACACTGACACCAGGAGCTGCAGGGTTCAAGGACAAGGGCATGGTCAGGCTGCTGGTGCAGGAGATGGACAAAGGGGAAGAGAGTTTAGGCCCAGTTCAGGCTTTCCTGGAGCACAGTACCTGTGTGGTGAACTTCTCCCCTTGCAGCTTTTCTCCCCCTGGTCCAGGGACAGCAGCTCTTGCTTGAGTGTCCACAAGGAACACACCAAGCCCCGGGTCTCCGCCAGCCCCCATACCCAGGGAGACAGGCACGACACCTGCCTGGCACAGTGCATGTGTGCAGGGACCCGGTGGTAGGTCCCATGGACTGAGCTGATCTCATTGCTACCTGGTCACAGACTTGTGGGAAAAAACTCAAACCCATCGATTGAGAATGTTTCCCCATCTAGAGCACACCTCTGTGGCTGGGTAGCGGGTCAAGGGCACACAAATGTCACAATATCAGTGAAGTGTTTAGTGTCATGGTGCAACAAAACCCTCCTGTAGAGCACAAACTGGAACCCAGGAGGTTCCATCCGAACAAATTATTTTCTGTGAGGGTGGCAGAGCCTGGCCCAGGCTGCCCAGAGAGGTTGTGGAGTCTCCTCCTCTGGAGAGATTCTAAACATGCCTGTACGCAATCTTGGGCACCCTGTTCTGGGTGACCCTGCTGGAGCAGCAGTTTGGATGAGATGATCTCTAGAGGTCCCTTCCAACCCCAATAGTGCTGATTCTGTGATTCTGTGAATTCAGCTCCTCTTCAGGGATCACATAAATCCCTCCAGGATGGAAAGTTTTAACTACTCTGGTCCCTAAAACTGCCCTGGCACTTTGCTCTGGCTCGCACAGTCACCCCAGAATCCCCATTGCTGGTTAACCTGTGAAGAAGGTTCTTCAGGGTCTGATAAGGGCTGAGCTGATGCCTCAGCTTCTCCCTTGCTCTGTTCCTTCTCCACAGCCTCTCACTCTCACAAGGCTCACCCAAGGATTAGGAAGTTAGTCCTCTTTGAGATATGAAGCTCCCTGTTGGGCCTGACTGAAAGGACTAAAAGCTGTGAAGCGCAGTGGGGCACTGGCACAAAGCCTCTTTCCTGCCAAGAGCATCCCCTTTGGCAAGCCCCAGCCAGCTCTGGTGGCAGCAACTTCATTGCCACCCCCTTGCCCACTCATCCCAGGCACCAAGCCTATCCCCGGGGCCTTGGGAGCCAGGCAGTGGTCCCACCAAAGCTGGCTCCCTCCATCCCAGTCTGGCCTGGCTCCTGCCACCTCCTCGCACTGGCTCCAGGGGGTGGTGGGAGGAAAAACGAAGTGTCCTCCTGTCCTGGGAAGGGACAGTGTCCTGAGGCTGTATGGGAAGTGGGAGACAAACAGAAGCTTTCTGCAGACACAGCCCCCTGCTCAGCATGGTGAGGAGGGCTCTGGAGGTCCATGGGCACTGCTGAACCCCAGGGGCATGGGTGTTACTGGAGCAAAACTATGTGCCAGAACCATCCTCTGATGGATGGTATTGGGCTGTTTGGTCTTACCAGGAAGGGTTGCTCCAGGTCTTGGCAGGGAAGTGGCAGGCTGGCATGCCTGGCATGAGGGAGCCAGGGCTGCCTGGGCACCATACCTGGCTGTGCAGTCACTCCTGGGTCTTCAGGCAGCTTCTGCCTTGCAGGAATGTTTCCTTCTCCTTTCTCAACCCTTCCACCCTCAACATCTTCCCCAGCACCCCAAGGGTGCAATAGAGGGAAGCACTCAGGCCTGGTGCCTCGGCAGGAGCTGACTTAACATCACTGTCAGCCAGGATCTCAGCTTGCCTTGGCCTACAGTGCCTGAGGGAAACCCTCTCCCTGCTCTGCTTGGATGCCTTCAGGGAACATCAGCCCTGGTGAGAGCCAGAGGCTTTTCTTGTCTTCCCCAGCTCTTTTAAGTACTTAAACCCTCTATGCTTCCCTTTGTGGGCCTTTGATCCAACTCCAAAGCTAGAATGGTTCTGCTGTGGGCAAATACCCAGGGAATCGATTGGGTTCAGAGGCATCCAGGAGCGGGGAAAGGAAGCCTCCAATTGCAGTAACAGACGTGCAGGGGGAAACACAGCAGGGAGATTTTGTAGCTTTTTGTACTTTTTCCTCACTCAAAGCCAAGGAGATGGGATAGCTGCTCCTCCACGCTCGCCCACGCTGGCTGTGTGCCATGGTGGGATGGAGAAGACAGCCACTACCTGAGGAGCTCTGGAGCTGCAGCCTTAGAATCATAGAATGACAGAATCATAGAATCACAGAATCATTTTGGTTGGAAGAGACCTTTAAGATCATCAAGTCCGGCTGATAACCTAGTCCCCCAGGACTGCCCTGCAGCTCATGTTCATGGCTGTTGGGTGTTCAAGGGTTTGTAGCAGACTTGAAACACCATGGCAGCATCCCAGCAGAGCCAGGAGACAGTCACCAGGGCATGGTGAGAGGGCTGGAGGCAGTGATGCCACCAAAGAGTTTGTGATGGCAAGAGCAGTAAGGAGCAGAAGTGCTGCTGCCACAGACAGCTGGGATCAGAGGATCCAAGATGCATGGGTTGATGCCTTTTGGGCTGTCTGAGCTCTGCTTCTTTTCCTCCCACAGAAGGGAGCCCAGGAGGATGAGGAGGACTTTTGGTTCCTCCACAAGAGCTGCAGTTTAGGTGAGAGCAGACAGTGGCACAGGCTGGGCTGTCCATCCGTGTGGATGCATTGCCCTTGTAGATCAGCCTCCTGCCTGGTCTCAGCACATCTGTGCTGCTTCCCTAGTGTGCCACCAGCCCTGGGGATGACATTTGTGCCCTTGGGGGAGTCAGCAGCCTCCCTTGCTTGCTCCCAGTGTGCAGATGCTTCCAAACAAAGGGAGGGACAAGGCTGAGAAGAAGAGGCAAAGACTCAAATGGCTGAGGATGAGATGAAGAGAATGGTGTTCCTCCTGCCACTGCTAGGAGCTTCTAGGACATGTTGCTTGGAGCTTCTGAAAACACCACCACTCCATACTTAAGGTCATGAGGAAACTCCCACCAGCATGCAGTCATCTGGGAGGAAGAAAACCTTGCATGCCCTCCCCAGGTGGGAAGTGCAAAGTGGGCTGAGACAGGCTTCTTGGGACGATGGGGACCCTCAGGGGCAATTCCCAGCTCCAGAGCCCTCCCCACATGGTATCTCCACCAGCCCTCAGCTCGCAGTGAAGGAGCATGCGCTGCCCTCAGCCCTGCCGCTGCTGCAAAGATGGTTCATTCCCTTCCTCCTGCCTGAGTGTCCTGGTTTGAGTTAGAACCAAACCAATTCTGTTCAGTGATTTTACTTTTCAGCTGAGTCTCTGCTCACTAACTGCACTTTCTGAAGCTCACAGCGTGTTTTTGCAGACAGTGTCTGCTTCTTGCAGTGACAGCGCTTGGTGTTTAGACTTACTACCAAGGATTGGTGTGCAGACCAGGGTCACTGCTAACTCTTGTGTGCCACATCACATCAGGGGGGGCAGAAGGTGAAAGGCTGCACCTGTGGGGAGGAGTGGCCAGGACAGGACAGGGGACCCTACACTGACCAACGAGGGATTCCAGCCCATATATGTCATATTCAGTATAAAGTTGAGGGATC
>JAVSBS010023130.1:0-22121 GCA_033124195.1 Coracias cyanogaster
ACCTTCTCAAGGTGATGTCCCTGCTTGCTGCAGGGGGGTTGGACTAGGTGACCTTTAAAGGTCCCTTCCAAGCCAAAGCATTCTGTGATCCTATGATAATTGTACTGTTCTTTATCTGCTTCTATATGCATCTACATTTATTTCCTGAGGATACTGTTTGTTCCCAGCCCTCTAATACAATGAATCTGTACTTCAGATTCTTGAAGCAAGGAACTATTCTGTAGGAATTTGGGGGAAATTTAACATTTAAGTCTATTCCAGTAAAATGTATGTCATACAATTGATGATTGCTGTCATACCATGTGACAGTTTGTAATGGAGTGAAATGCTTTTCAGATGACAGACATTCTACTCAATTAAATGCAGATTATGTACTGGGAGTCTGAGGCGTACTTCAGGTGATAAGGGTATTTATTGCTTTTTGGAAGCAGAGTTTTATCTAAATATGAATTTATTTTAAGGATTTAGCTTACTGGTTTTGAGTTGACTATGTTAAACAGATCATCACTACTGTTCTGTAACTTTATGTTGCTACAGTATCTGCCTATTTTTGCATGAATCTTTGAATACAATTTTTGGACTTTAGCATGCTTTTTGTTGGTTTAAATACTTTCTGTCCTTCCTTAGATTTATTACAAGAGTTATTAAATGTGACTGCACTGCACAGCCAGACACCTTACTGATTGTATGTATTACCTGCATTTCGTGCAGTCAGCTTCAGAAAGCTACTCCTTACTGTCGTTAAAAGCCATGGCTCTTCTTGACTAACTACCAGCCAGGAGAACTGATCAAATATATACAGGAGACTACTCATGAAAAGTGAGTGCCATATGAATATATATTTGTCCCAGGTCTAGAGAAATATGTACTAGTTACCTCACTGCTGTATAGAGAGTAGAGTATTTGCATGAGCGTTTCCCAGTCAGGAGAGGACAACATTACTGTTACAATTTTTTTTGCTATTTATGCTCTAACTTAGAAATGTAGTGCTGCTTAACAAAATTACAGTGAACTCTGACCCTGAGAAATCTAATTCCTGTGGCTTCTTATTAGCAATCCTAATTCTTCACAGAAGAAACCACAAAAATCTTGTCTGTAGAAGAAACCACATAAAATAAACAGCAGCCGTTAGACGTCATAGTAGAAATTGCACAACTGCAGTTAACACAGCACAAAATACTCATGCTAAGCTCCAAAAACTAACAGCCTCCTTCTTTCTATCCTTAGAAAAAATAGGTAAGGGTAAGCAATTCTTTTGTAATAATACATGATCTAATCTAATTATGCAATTTTGCAATAATACAAGAGTGGGAATATTGAGGATCCAGATACACAACTTGAAACAAAACAGCACTCCAATATGTGCTCTGCCTTTATTAACAGAATATTTGCTATTACAGTGGTAGAGTTTGAAATATGTTAAAAAGGAAGAGTAATCTAAGTCCTAGCTATCTATTTATGACACAGTATGTAAAAATGAAAATTGTTTAGCTTTGCGCTTTATTAAATTTTCAATTACCTTTTTCCATCAATGCAATTTAAGAGTTAATTCATACTACTCCCTTAATTGAAAATGCTAGGAAGGAAGAAGATTGGAAAACATTGCATATGCAGGAATGTTTGACAAAAAGAAACAGCCAGCTACATAAAGATATTACTATTTTTAAAAACAAAATATTTCATTGGTAATGTTAAAATATTACCTGCTGTTTCAATGCTGTCACTGGCAATTAAATGATGAGATATTAAAACATATTTCGTGAAAATTGGTTAAAATACTTGAAACCAGTGACACTGCTCTGGAATCAGGATGAGTGAGGAAGTGAGTGAAAAAATAGATGAGAAAACAGTAAAACTGGTGAACAGTTTAATACTGTAGTACATAAGAAAACTCAGTTAAAAGAAACTGTGCAGACATACAATAATTACAGTTTGATTATTTCACCCATTTGCTACTCAGCAGTCTCCAGCAAACCATCTAGCTGGAAAATGCTGTCTGTCTTATAACGTGCAGAAGGATCCAGTGTCATTTCCCAGGTTCATGCTCTTGCTGGGATAACAGTCAGTCTGAAGCAATGAAAAGTTTTGAGTTGTGAATTCTTGGGAAATTCAGGTCTCCCTGTATCTGAGGTTACTCGAGTCCAGCTCGGAGATCTTGGTACTAGGTCTAGACTCAGGATAACAGAAATTGCAGTAGATCAAATTTTTAGGCTATTATTGTATATATGAGCATGTGATAAGTGTAGATGCATATATATACCCACATAAGTGAAAGTACAGTTTTCAAAGCCATCTGCTGATTGGAAAAAACAAACAAACAAAAAAACCCAACAAACACCTGGGCTTCCAGAAGGATGGCCAGCAACAGAGTTCATTCTGGCAGACATCATAAGCTTTTTTTCTACAAAGAAAATGTTTTTCATTGAAAGCTTAAATGACTGAGGAACGAGAGATTCTGCCAAGGCTCACCAAGTGTAATACAGCTGGTGTAGAGCTGGGAAATAGCTTATTTCTTCAATGAGCTGCATTAAGGTACTGTCTAAAGGCTCTTGCCTTTTCTGTTTATGAGACCAGTATATACCTAGGTTAGGTTTTTCACCTAACATATGTAACTGTCACCCAATACTAGGATGATAACCCATTGTTAGCATCTCATACAGAATATAACTATAGTTTTCTGTAAGACGATGGGATAGAATGTCACTGATACAGGGGTTAGTGGCAAGGTTTGTCTTAGAAAATGGAATTCTTGTTAGTTAGCTAAATCATCTGTGTTTTCAGATATCTAACCAAGGTACAGAATGGAAAAAAAAATTACAAAAAGAACTAAGTAAGTAATAATTGATAACAAATCAGAAACAGCAAAGCATGGATGTATGAAAATCTAAGTGACTTATGAAATTAGAAATTAATACTTCAAATTTTTGCACTTTTGAGCCTCTTGAGAGATAATTTATGAACAAAATAAAGCAGAGATCACTGACGTTCTGGTTGTGATTATGGACTCTGTTGGCTGCAGCCATGATTTGAAAGTGAAAATGTGTACAGCTGTGTGATCTCTCCCAAAAAACATGAGAAGCAGCATATACCAAGCTCAAAAGAACAGAAGGCAACAGTTTCTGTAACTTCTCTTTCACTCTGAAATAAGTCTGCCCCCATTACTCTGTAGTTTAAAAGGTGCATTGGTTCATTAGTATTCTGCAAAGAAGTCATGGTTTGCCACTCACTTGTTATAATCTTTTCCTTACTCATTCCTGAGTTAGTTCTTTATACCTGCCAGTTTGACAAGAAGTTACGCATTCTGCACAGGCTCAGTTCATACAGAAGGACATTTGAGAGATTTATTTTTCTTACAATCCAGATACTTTTTTTGAGACATTGAACAGAAATGTTCAATTTTCTTCCTGCATGATTATATTCAAGACACAGGCTGTGTAGAGATGGAAGAATCACAGGCTACCAAATGGGCGTGTACTTCAAGTTACATTCCATGTTGGAATAAATTAAGCACAAAAAGTGAATAGTATAGAAAAAGAGAGAATCTCACAGCAATGTTCTCCTGACTTGCAATTTTCTTTCCTTTGTTCCTGATAAAACTCAAGTTTTTGATTTAATATCTTGAGGAAGCAAAGGATTTTGCATCCTCACTGAAGACAAAAGCCTGTGTGGCATTAAGTCTGGAATACAGCACCAGTTTTAAATTTAGCCTGTCTATAAATAAGCTACAGAACTGTGAAATAATTGCATTTTATAAGGAACTACATCACAGTGGAGCAGAAAAAAGGCCTTTGTTAGAAATAAGTAAGGCTGAAAAGATTTTAAAGAACTAGTACACATTTTTCTCTTCTGGAAATGTGATTTGTGTTAAAGAAAACACATTTTGCATTTCTGTCAGATAACACCCATATGCCCCGAACCTACTAATCTATAGGTCAACATACCAAAGGCTTGGGGAAGAAGAAAGGCCACAATCTCCTTCATTGCCTTAGTAAGTGCTGGAAGACTGTTTTATTGTCATATTTCAGTACAAAACATCAGCTTATTAGAAAAAGCTAATGAACAATAAAAGTGTACCAAGTTTGGCCAGCACAGCAAATAACTTCTCTCTAGTTATTCTAGTATTATTTGTTAGTAAGATGGGCTGTTAAAGATGCCTGTATAACAACTATTGTCCCAAGATACATTGACCTTCCTTACGATGAATTTAAATGTTAGTTCAGTTGCACTGTGTGTATTGCTTGAAAAGTTTATAGTTTATAACTAGTCTAGGATTAAACATTGTATTATTGATGTTCTGTTGAAGGTAAAGATCAAAAGAAAGTATTTAAATCATGCCATCACCTCCATTTAAAAATCAGTTTGTATAATAGGTCTAACATATAAGACTTACTGTATTCCAGTATTATGATACAGTTATAGAAAAGACTTCATTGATAAATGAAATAATGGTATTTAAGCTGATTCTACGATGATGCAATTTTGCAATAAAATTCCTAGTCTCCATCCTATGTCACCTAACCACAAACTGTGTGTTTTTTTTCAGACCTACAAGTGTGCTGACTTACTAGCTACAAAGTCACATGCAACAGAAGTGTTGAGGTCCTGCTGCATCATTTCCCCTAAGTGGGATGGTGAGTCTTGTTTTTTTTCTACCTTCTCCAAGCTCAACTTGTGAAATTCAGAGGAATTTATATTTGAAAACTTCACCTTCTTTCATTTTGGTTGAATATAACCAAAATCTCTTTGGCAAGAGACTCAATGTATCACTGTGAAGAGAAAGCAGGAATGCAAGATAGGCAATATGGGCACTGTGTTCCATAGGAAACAAGCAAGTCATGGTGACCTAGGGGCATAGCATAAATATCAAAGCTTCTCTAGGCCAAGTCTTTAAAAACATAAGACACAGTAGGAAGCATTTCCGTGTAATAGCAACTACATAGAACACTTCACTGATAAAGTCAGTAAGCAGCATAACAATCCATTAAACCTAGTGAAAGACAATACATGCTATAAATAATAATAACATATACTAAGTAGAAATTGCAGCCACTGAAGAAAAAGAACTAAGACAAGTACAGACAGGTGAGGGAAAGCTTATAATCAGTTTGACACTACCCACAAAACCAAACCGATTAAGAAATTATGTGACTCAGTAATAGATGATCCAGTACCTTATGCTTGGCTCTGTACTCTGTCAAAAAACTATAAAGTAGAGAGATGGGCATTTCACAGGTGAGAAAGAAAGAAAAAAAAAAAAGTTTGAATCTCAGCAAAAAATTGTTTGTGCAATAGTTTAAAACCATGGAGACCATGATTGCACATCCTTGGTGTGCCACACATTTCATGTCTGACCACAAGAGCATTCTTTAAGCTTTCTCCACTTTAATTTCCAGTCTGCAAAATGAGAATAATTCTGTAGCAATTAATATAAACACTTAGATGTCCTCCTACTTCCTATGCTCACTTGACGAGACTATTTCACAGCACTGCTGTCAAATCATAAGATTAAATAATTGCATCAAATTATAAAGATAGGTAAAGCAGAAGAACTGACTAGAACAAGAGAAATATACTGAAGATTTTATGTCACCATAGAAAGATATAAAAATAGGTAAGATAAATTGATAGGTATAATGGACTTCAAGTTGTATTGGGCAACTGGTAGGCTCGAATGTCTCAGCTAATACACACATACATTGAGCTTTTACAGGTCTCGTATTATTTGGACTTACTAGTTCTGTTGTTCTTGTGGGCATCCTTTCAGGTTTCCAGACTTATTTAACTGCCTTCTGTGCCATGTGATAACACCAACTGCTTCTGAAATGCAGCCAACCTAGAAAGTAGAGCAGTTGCATTCATACAGAATTGCAATTTAAATTAGGCCTGGTTTGGGATAGCCCAGGTGTCTCCAGTCACTCAAGCTTCCTACAAATAGTATAGCTGAGAGCATAGACATAGTGACTGGGCCATCTTATTTATTCTCTGATAACATAGGATAGAAGACAATGAAAATGGAAGGCCATATGCTTAAAATTGTGCAAAGAAATGTTTGAAAGCAACACATAATGTATGGAAATAGACGCTTTGAGACGGTTTAATAAAATCGTTATTTATTGACATGGTTAATGAGAATCTGCTGAACAGTAGTTCAGTATTGGGCATGGTGTGAAAATAATTGTGTAAACACTCATGTTTCGGGGCTTAAGCCAATTATTAAGACCACCATCTGATAAATCACTAAAGCATGTTAAGAACGTGCATGGTTTCATTAAAGGCAATGGAACAATTCATGCTTAAAGATGGTGTGCTTTTCAGTGCTTTACTCACTCAGGAGCTAATAGTTCAATGGCAGAAAGACAATAGAACTGTGGACAGGTTCTTTGGAAGGTATCTAGTATGTCTCTCTTTTACTTTCCCCTAAAACAAATCGTATAAGTTATTGTCAAAGGCAGGATACTACAATAGCTGGACAACTGCTCTTTTCCAATAGGTAGTTGATGTTCTTGTATTTTCCTGTAACTAGCAATTTTTCAATGGTAATTTTGTTGTTTGTTTTTTTTCTGCAATGCATAGAGGAAAAAAGAATTATGAGCCCTAACTTCTGCATTATCTGTTGACCTCTCCAAAAATAGGTGTATCCACTAGAAAATGTGAATTATTAGAAATGTACATACTAGGAACAGACAATGGAGATTACCTATTTTAAACACTATATAGCATCCAGGTTTTTTTTAAGTACATGGGAAAATCATTTCATTCTTCAGCAGTGATGTTACTAAGCTTTCAGACCAAATGATGTTCTCATTCTTGGCAAGTAACATTAAATAAAGAATGTATGGTTTTCAAATGCTGCTCAGATTCACTAAAAAACATTTATGCAAACAAAAGCTGTTGTTGTGTCTAGAAACTGCTGTTTATCTTTAGAATGGAGCCATGTTAATAGTTCTAATATGCTAAAACTTGAGGTCCTAGATGTACAGAATAATTAAATTCTGATCATCTGTCTAAACAGCACTGTCATACTGTGATCTGAATTAGGAATACGTGCAAGAGAAAGAGAAGATTTGAATGCTGAAGCCTCAGGCCCTGAGTAAGTTGTGCACAAATTAGATGCCATAGAAGACTTTTTTATTCTTACTTTCTACGGGAACGTATTTGTGTTACTAAGTTTTATCTGTACTTTCTTGAACATATAGAGAAAATACATGTATAAGTGGTGTGGTTGATATACCAGAGGGATGGGATGCCATCCAGAGGGACATGGACAAGCTTGAGAAGTGGGCCCATGTGAACCTCATGAGGTTCAACAGGGCCAAGTGCAAGGTCCTGCACCTGGGTTGGGACAATCCCTAGTATCAATAGAGGCTGGGAGATGAAGGGTTTGAGAGCAGCCGTGTGGAGAAGGACTTGGGGGTACTGGTGAATGAAAAGCTGGAGGTGAGCTGGCAATGTGCACTCACAGCCCAGAAGGCTAACTGTATCCTGGGCTGCATCAAAAGAAGTGTGGCCAGCAGGACGAGGGAAGCGATTCTGTCCCTCTATTCCGCTCTAGTGAGACCCCACTGGGAGTACTGCATCCAGCTCTGCAGTCCTCAGCACAAGAAAGACATCAGCCTGTTGGAGCAGGTCCAGAGAAGGGCCACAAAAATGATTAGAGGAATGAAACGCCTCTCCTATGAAGAAAGGCTGAGAGAGGTGGAGAAGTTCCTGGTGAGACATGATGGCGGTCTTTCAGTAAAGGGCGCCTGTAAGAAAGATGGGGACAGTATTTTTCGCAGGGCCTGTTGCGACAGGACAAGGGGTGATGGTTTTAAACTAAAAGAGAGTAGATTTAGACTAGATATGAGGAAGAAATTTTTTACAGTGAGGGTGGTGAAACACTGGCACAGGTTGCCCAGGGAGGTGGTAGAAGCTCCATCCCTGGAAACATTCCAGGTCAGGTTGGACAGGGCTCTGAGCAACCTTCTCAAGGTGATGTCCCTGCTTGCTGCAGGGGGGTTGGACTAGGTGACCTTTAAAGGTCCCTTCCAAGCCAAACCATTCTATGATTCTATAATATGTCGTCATAATTGTTATGCTGCATCAATATACAAGTTTACTGATCTGACTGATGTCTTTTTTTTTTCTGGAATCTTGAAGAAGATGTGCATTGAAGAGACATCCTGAGTTTTGATTCAAAGTGGCTAATGTCTGCATCCAAAATCATTGAAGTCAATAGTGGGACCTTGGTGCTTTTGGGTGTCCTCTATTTTCTGGTGAGCGCTTATAATTTTATCAAAGGATATGATGGTATTGAGCGTGAATATATATAGTTATCTTCATATTCATTTTACAGAGGAAAAACAATGGCTGGAACTTTTTAGTTGACCATAATATCCCTAGGGGTAGGTACAAATATACGAATAGGTATGAACTAGAGTGAGCAGTGTATTCTTGACTGCCAACATGAATTTTCAGTTTTAGCTATTCTGGTTTTACCTAAACATTTAGATTTCATTATAACACAGTGTATAGTGCCATTTTTGCATGGGGATGTCCTTTTATACTTGGGATGGAAGTCATTCCTATAAGGACGGAGCACTGGAACAGGTTGCCCAGAGCAGTTTTTGAGTTTCCATCTCTGGAGATACTTCAAAAGCTGTCTAGACATGGTCCTGAGCAACCAGCTCTAGGTAGCTTTACTTTGATTAGGAAATCTCCAGATGGTCTCCAGAGGTCTCTTCCAGCGATAACCATTCTGTCATTTCATTTCTTGCCTCTAAAGAGAAGAGAATATATGTGTTCGTGTTTACATGAAGTATTCTGTTTATAGTAGCATTCAGAGCTATCTTTGTGAAGATACTCGATATATCACAACTCTGAAGTTTTAAAGTTTCCAATGCAGAATTGGTTCTCTATTTTTCTTAAACGTCCTTCAGTTTTTTCTCTCGCTATTCATTGTCATGGGGAGAGGCGGCGAATAACTTCATTGTACTCAGTATGTCTTTAGTTGGGAGCTGTAAGGACTGGGAAAAAGAACAGGGCGACAGCCTTATTCCTCGTAATTAATGAGTGTAACCAAATAGACAGTATGATACTCTAGCCTTTTGGAGGAAAATGTATGCAATTATTCTGTGTGTCATTTTATCTGGATGACTTCCCCAGTAAGTTGGCACTCCTTAGTCAACTTCAGTCACAGTTAACTGAATGGGAAGGATCTCAGCAAGAAGTTCTGTTAAGCCTGAATGTAGGTAATGGAGAAGGATTCATTAAAGGTCTAACTGAAGAAAAGCCTGCAGCTGTATTCATCTCCAAAAAGACTACACAGGAGAAAAAAAAAAATCTTAATCTTTTTCAGCCACAGGAAACACTTCAGATGGAGTTTGTATCTTTTTAAACATCTGCTGAAATAACAACAGGAAAAAAAGCATCAGGAACCAAGTGTTAGTATTGATATTTTAGTGTGACTTCTCTTAATATTTACCTAGTGTCCAGGAAAAGTGATGAGAAGAAAAGAAGTAGAATATTGGAGGAGAAGAGAAATGGCAGCTATGTGAAGTAGATCTTTTATTTATTTACAATGTTCATCTATGTAACGAAGCATCTTTTAATCTCAATATCACTATGATATTCAGTGGAACAAAGAAGGAGCATCTGTATGTCAGCTACATACCATATAGTTGTAAAACACAACCTCCAGACTGTTTGGATAACTGTACAATTATCAAGGCAATTAAGACATTGTAACCTATTTCAGCAGTAATATACAAGCAAAATAATTTGTTATTTTCTGTAGGTTGTTTTCTCATTGCTTTCATTTGTTCTTCTATGTTATTAAACTAGTCTCAGAAGGTCTTGGAGAGAAGAAAGAGAAAGGAAAAACAACAAATAAGGAGGAGGAAAAAAATGGAGTGAAAGAAAATGGCAAAGGAAAAAAAGAAAGGTTAAATGAATACTGTAATAGAAGTAACAGCTATCCAGTGAGAACAAAGAACTCCAACAGAGTAAAATTCTATGCTAAACCAGGAAGTTCTAATCCCTTCAGGGAAGAGTTTAGGGTTCCAAAACTTAGAAGTATTTTCAAAATGTATTCAGTAGAACTGTTTTTATGGACAGAGTTAATCATTCTACCTTCATAATGAATCCACCCATATACACATATGAATTGTGGGTTTTCCAAAGATACAAAAATTACACATTCTTAGTAGTTGCAGGGAAGCAGAACCAACATTTTTCTATCATTTAAATAGGACAAAGCACTCCCAGCTGCATAAATAGTACTAATAGACTGCAACTGAAGGAATCCTATGGGACAGAGAAGGAAAGACACCATTGTTTGGGAGGCAAGGAAAGTGATTCTTCATCCTCTGCTGCTGTGAGACATTGCTCTCTCCCAGATGAGTTAGAATATTCCAGGTTATTTTGGAATATGAACAGCAAATCTATGACTCAGTGAATTCCCGCCTTCTGAGGAGTATGGAAACAATATCACTTATGATTTGGGGTAGTCACGGAGTTACGTACACATCACGCAATCTACACAAATGTGGAAAAAAGTGAAAAACATTTTTTTAAAATCCCTCTTCCATCTTTTCAAATGATCTAGTTGCTTATTTTCAGTTGTTATAGTAGGCCTATTATATACAAAAATGTACTTTTACCAATGTCACATTCCAGTTCACAGACTTATTTCCAGTGATTAGGAATTAAGAAACTTTCCTACATCATGATACAAAATGTCTTTATCATTTGTAATGCAATCGTCCTCATATAAAACTGAAATTAAGCAATTTGTGGATTATATCTTCTGTTTCTGAGAATCTCTGAGGCAACTGCATATGGTCATTTTGCAGTTTGCTATGCCAGTTACTAATTTATCACTAATATGTTTTGTAAAATTGTGTGCAAAATAACAAATAATGATGCTTTCTTCATAGTCTAAATTCTCGCTTCTAATTTAGCTTTTCTCAAGGTTGGAAAAATGTGTACATTCTTTCTCTCACCTGTTACCTCTCATGTAATAATTCTCTGGCATTTAATTAAGTAGTGACCTGGAATCAGATAAGGTTATTCTTTACCCAGGTATCTATTGTCACAAGCCTTAATGGAAGTTAATAATCTTTCACACATTTACCTGTCTGTTGAATTTGGCCCAGGCTGTGAAAATAATGTACAAGAGACCAAAGCGTGAATGCACTAGGAAAATAAAAGAGCAATTTAATGTAGTTTTTAAAAAGTATTTCAGACAATCTAACTTTTTTGCCTCCATTTCTTTTTTTTCAGTCTTTAATATTTGCCCTAGAAGGCTTTTTATCCTCAAAGATTTTACCAGCTCAACTAGAAATCATGCAGGAGAGTTCAATGTAAAAGGAAATCATTGGAGTAACACAAAGCAAGAATCAGCCGCAGGCAGGAAATTTTAATGCGCTGAGGTATAAATTGTTTTGCAAATTTTCCAGTGTCCTGAATAGACCAGTCTGATAAATTGCCCCCTTACATTAGCTCCCTAAGGTGTACCACAACTTAAGCGCACCCAGGGAGTCATCAATTCACAGTGGGAAGTATTTGCCATTCATTGGTAAGTCAAGTCATAATCATTTACCTACCAAGTTTTCTATTGTGTAGAGAATAGTCTTTATCTGATGCTGAGATACTTGGTGTACTTTGTACTTGGAGTTACTTGTTTGGATAGAGAAAGGAGTGATTTCTAATGGGATTCTTCAATTTTAAGAAGTTTCTTCTTAAGAAGATTCTTCTTTCTTTGAAAATTCTTGAATCTCACATTACATGGTGCACTGAAGAGGACAGTAAATTGAATTGTGAACTTGCATTGGAGATAAGTGTCCCTTATCAGGGACAGCTAAGTATTCCTAACAGACCAGTTTAGCTAGAAGGGTAACTAGAGGTGCAGAATCACAGCTTAGGCTTTGTACTCACAGGATTGTCCAAAGCAAGGACATCCTTTTCGTGACCTAGTTCTTAAGATATAAAAGGTTATGGGGTACTGAATGTCTGCTTGCTTTACAGGAGATTGAGTGGGGAACAGACAGTGGCCTTGCTATTTGAGTTATTTGAATAAAGTTGAATGGATGTTGGGTTTTGCTACTATTTTAGACAAAAAAAAAAAGTATTTAGGCTGAAGATGTCTTTTATTTGAGATGCCTTGCAAACAGATCAAACCTACAATTTATTATAATCTCAAATGATTACAGTACATTGTAAGCTTTACAAAAAAAAACCCAACACACTTCTTTCTATGCAATAGTGCTTAATTGTAACTATGTATTATTATAACTACTAAAGTCCAAAACATTCTTCACTCATGTGCTAGCTTCTATTGCCAAAGACCCAGCAATTGCCCCTAAAATATTCCGATTTTCATCTTGTTGCTATAGCTGCCTCTTTCGTCCATGCTGACGAAGTTTACGGTAAGAATGCTGTAATAGTAACGTGTTCCTTGCTGTCTTAAGTAGTTCTCACAGCAGTATTTTCAGAGTGTTTGTGAAGCTTACCATATGGTTTCCACACTTCAGTGGTGACCAGACTGTGGCTATATTGCCAGCACACATGAAACTCGCATTCTTTACTCCTTGCCTCTTGCATCAGTTTATTTTTGCAAAAGATCTGTAATAAACTAGTCTTCATTAAAACAGTATAAACTGTTCTATATATGTGAAGCTGCTGTCCCACACCCAGGACGCTAAGCTGTGGCTCCCTTACTTGTGCTGTTTGTCCTTGTACAGCTCTTGAATTGACTCTATAGTTACTTTGTTGAATGACTTATTTATAAAAGAAAAAAAACACTGAGAGTAGTCACTTAGAGGATGCTAAGCAGCTCAATGATTATGGCAAACAAGACAAGTAATTTCTGTAAACACTCCCATCTTTCTGTTAGAGTGTCCTCCATTTGTGTGTTCACCTCTCACTATAGTTTTCTGTCCTAAATTTTGATAAAGAATATTTTGGCACATACATGCTTTTGTTTGGCCTCTAACAAGAATTCTGTTTCTCATTCTCTCCTACGCAGTGGAGTTTTAAATATATTTAGTTGCTAATTCATGTTGAATTTAAAGAGAAATAAAGGCCTTAACAACTATCTTTAGAAATGTAGCCACCCTTAATTTAAATACTAATTAGAAATGTATCCACTGGGCTGGGAATGCTACGATACAGGTATTTTTTTCACTCATTTTTGATTTCTCACTGTAGGGAGTTTTCATAGATGGGCCTAGAAGGCTTCCTCCAGACAGTAGAAAAAGAAAACATTTCTGTTTAGACTGATCTTTCTGGGGAGTATGAGCCAATGTGGCATATAGGAGATAGAGGTTAGTGCAGCTGGCCACGGAACACTGGCCGTGGGTATCACGTTAAAAAAGTAACTTTAGCTAGTGCAGGAAGGGACAAATTTACAGTTAAATGCTGTATTTTCCTTTGAAGATTTTCCTAGGTACTTTTAAATAACTTTTTGTCTGGCTAGAAACAATACCTATATGGCTCAAATAATAACTATGTACGTTTGCCTCCCAGACAACCTTAGCTTTCCAGATTTCTAGGTTTCCACAATTAATTGTTTAGTTCTTTTCCTTCGCATGAGTTAAAGAAAAAAAAATGAATCCTCTGACTTTACGCTTTTAGTAAAACCTCTGATTTTGGCTTACAGAATGGTACATTTAAATGAAAGTAAAAGCCAAGCAATCCAGTTTACTTTTAATGTAAAATAATACAGCTTCCTCACCTGCTGCTTTTGCACGCTAACAAATCTAATATTGTAGCAGCTTAAAGACTAGAAATAGCATGGTTATGTCCACTGCTAAGGCTGCAGCAACACAGACCGAAGATGGCAGAGAGATTTCTCCAACTTGAAAAATGTGTCTTCTGTTTGAGCTGTATCTGCAGGTTTCAGAAGCACAGAGTGGCAATTCTGCTTTGTGAACCTTGCTCTCTGAGTAACAAGGTCTCTTTCATGTGTTCTCAAACCTGAATGGAAGTTTGGAAGGTAACAGATCAGCTGCACATCGTACAAAGAAGTTTAAGAGTGGTAGACCATTGTACATCTTTCTCGGCTGCCTCAGACCAGGCAGCCTAGATACAAACGAGAAGGCTTAAATGTATTTTTTGTGAGCTACTTGCTGAACTCAGCTACTATTAGCACATGACAGTGCAAACTTAAAGCTAGCTCAGCCCAGAAGTCAGTTTGTATTTCTCAGAAGTGCCAAGATAGCAAGAAGGAATTTTATTTTCTGGACCGTAATTATTTCCCTGGCAATCTAACAGAACAATAAGGTATTAACACCATCCTTTATGTATCAGGCCACTGGAACTATGGCAAGGATGCATCACTTGACTCTCCTGCCTTTCTTTGCCTTATTGCCTCCATATATGTGAAAACATTACGTATTTGGGTTTGGAAATACCAATTTGTTAGTGTTTATAATGTGCAGTCATCTGATCCATGCAGAATTCTCTTATAAATTCATAGTAAAGATGAAAATGACTGGAACCCAACTAAATATAATCTGTGTAAAAGACTCAGTATAGCTTCGATAAAGGAAAGTTCTCTGTTACTGGGTGATCTTTCAGAGGATCAACATATTTGTGGACAATGTTGTTCCAGGCAATATAGTCTCTGTAGCTACGTAAGGTATTTAATGAAGTCCCTCACTGAAAGTTTTGGAGAAAATTAATCAGCCATAGAACAAAGAAGATGGTCCTTGCAGAGCTAAACAGTTGACTAAAATATTGAGGATAAGTGTAAAAAGTAAGTTTTACAATGGACAGTTATCATTTGCAAAGTTCAGCAGCAGTCTGTGCTAGGACCTACTCTATTCAACATACTCATAAATAACCTGGAAGCAGAGGTGAACATTGAGATTAAAAGTTTTGTGGAAGATACTGGGTTATTCAGGGTAGAAAGGAGAAGAGAAAATTGTCAAGGAAAACTTACAAAATTGAGTGACTGGGCAATAAAATGGTAGTTGAAATCCCGTGTAGATAGATTTGAAGTGCTACACATGGTGAAAACAACTCCAGAGTCATATGTAAAATTGAACCAGCTGTTACAACTCAAGGGCAAGATTCTGAGGTTATGGTCTTTAGTTTCATAAAACATTGATTCATTGCTTAATGACAGAAAACAAACAAACAAACAACAAACAAATAAACTGTTAGGCATTTTCAGGATTGAAAACAAAACAGAGAACACCTTTATGCCACGCCATTATGCCATCATGTACGTTTATAGTTCAGCCATGTTTTGGATATTGTGCAAGTTCTGATTTCTTGATCTCAGGAAGGAGTATATTGAATCTCGAAAATGTTCAGAGAAGACAAAAAGGTGATGAAGGTATGGAGTTTCTATAGAAGGGACGGGTTAGCAGGCTAAACATTTTTAACTTGGAAAAGAGTGATTTAGAGGGCTGATGACAAATCCACAGAATCCTGGCTTTCCTGGGGACAGTTGATGCAGATCAGCTGTTCACTGTCTCCTTTAGTACAAAAACTAAGGCACATCAGATGAAGCTGGCTAAGCCAACTTCAAAACAAATAAAATATGGTAGTTCTTTATACAAAGAGTAGTAGACACATGGAATGCTTGCCAAAAGGCATTGTAGATGCTCAAATTTATGTGTATTTTAGGGGGGAGTGAACCAGCACTTAGAAGAGAAATCCACTGAATATTACTTAAACAGAAAAACTCCATTAAGCTCAGGAAATTGCGTGACCTGAATATAATTGCAGACTGAGGGACTACTGAAGGGAAAGTTGAGTCTGTTTTTTCTCTGTTGCTCTTCACTGAGCATCCACTGTTAGAAAAAAAGCTACTAGGCAAAACGGACCTCTGGTTTGAATCCATAGATACATTTCTGATCTTATATTCTTCTGCTCAGGTCCAGATGCTGAGCACTCATGCTAGGAATATGAGAAGTTCCAATAATGTGTTTCTTTTCTGAAAAAAAAATAAAGACTGAAGTCACTCAGTTCAAGATTGTTAGGCATGTGGTGTTCTGTGTTATTATGCTATCTGGATATCTAAATAAGAATTTAGAGCTGATATTTTCATGAAACATTAATGGAGCCTGGCTTCCAAATCTGACTGAATTGCAGTCAGGTTTAGATATTTCATTGTATTTGTTGTCCTTGAAAACTGGAGCATAAAATAACATACAGGCAATAATAGATAATTATGATTCCAGTTAAAATTATGTTAACTTTTGTACTTTAATCAAGGATTATCTCTTCTTTTATTGTTTATGACCATTAAGCTGCCATACATTCTTCAAAACAAGGCAAGTAGAAACTCCTGTTTATGTTTTAAATTTTCAAAGCCTATTATGAGAAAAACCAGAGAGTTCAAAACCAAGCTGATGTTAATCATTATTTTCCAGGAAGCATAACTGTTTCATAAAAGTATTCTGGTGTTCCTTCAATCAGAATAGTGTTCTCTGCATTTACTGATTCACTGAGGCTCCTGTAATACTCCACAAAGTGTAGCCCTTTAGAATGTCTTTTTTTCTGAAGAATCAACTGGGGTTTTTTTGTTCAGCTAAGACTCAACAAAAATTTATGTGGTTCCTTAATGCATATATTTCTTAAAACCTCAAAATAAACAGTTTAAGATCTAGTAGAATATTGCTGTTCAAGATTATATTAATGCTTTCAAATATTTCATCTGAGAATTTATATACTAATGGACATTCCCAAAGCATATGCATTAGATTAACATTCAGTCCACCACAGCTACAATGCATAACATTTTCTTTAATGAATTCCAGGGATTTCAGAAGAGTGTGTTTTACATTATTAACTTCAGCTTAATGCTATGACAGCAATTAATCTTCTGTTTTGTTCAACTTCATGAGATTTATGCAAGGTTAGGATTTTATTAGCATAAAACTACTAATGAAGGGATAAGTAGCGAAATCACTATTTATTCACTCTTTCTACAGTGACAACTCACCGTCTATCCAGATGCTACCACACTGCCCATCACCACTGCCCATCACTAACATGCCTCCTTAGTTCACAGGTAAGTAAGTCTTTTAGTTAGCACACTAGGGCTCTGAATTCCACCTAAAGAAGAGTGTTGCTGACTGATTAGAAAATTTAGGTATTTATATATATGTATATAGTACATCTAGTGATCTAGTACAAGATTTCTGATAAAATTAGTTTTCTTACTACATTAAGGCTTTTGCTTATATTATTTGTTGCTTGCAGCGTATATTAACCCTCAATATTCATCATCTTCTGTAAGGCTAGCACATCACTTTAGTTCTTAATGCCAGATTAATGTGCAATAAAACAATATCAGGTAGTAGAAAACAGCCTGTTTCTTGGTCTGCACATCTAGTAAATAATAAAGCACAAATATTCAAAATTTTTGAGTTGGAATAAGAGTATTTTTTAAGCTTTGGATGAAGGAGGGAAAACTCACTAAGAATTTTTCTACTAACATCAGTGCATCCAAGATTCAAGCCTAAAAGTACAAGCAGTGTAGATTCCTTGCCGCATAGAAGGCTTCTTTCTTAATGTGTCAGCTTTGACAAACATTTGTGTTTTGCCGACAGATCATACATGTTTGGATTCATCCAAATTGCCAAAAAGACTCCACTATATTGTCTCCCTTACTGTTAAAGACATCAACAGGCCTAGTATAGGCCTTTTGAATTTCAGATTCTAAAGCAGTTGCAAATGGCTAGTTTAGAAGCAATGAAAATTATAGTCTACAGCAGAAGTTACAGAATCACAGAATGGTAGGGTTGGAAGGGACCTCTGAGGATCATCTAGTCCAACCCCCCTGCTAAAGGAGGTTTGCCTAGAGCAGGTTGCACAGGAACGTGTCCAGGCAGGCTTTAAAAGTGTCCAGAGGAGACTCTGGAGTTGCATTGCCTTGTTTTCTTATCCCTGTAGGACAGATTTGAGACCTATGCCTGTGTGGATGTCTTTAAATACCAATTTAATGTGGTTTGAAAATTATACTTCTGATCAGCATAGTAGATATATTTTTTGTGTTCCTCACTGGGAAACCAAACTGGCTGTTTGAAAGGAGACAGAGCAGGTACAAGTGAAAGACATGCTTTTAAATTGCTACAGTCTCTTTCTTCTTCTCCTAGTACTTCTACAAGATTGAGAGACCTGTAAAAATGCTATAATTTGAATTTCATTCTCATAGTAATCTCCGTGTTTGTATTTAATGTCCATAATGAATTTAATGTACAGCTCATAACTACGAGTAATGCTTTGAGCACACCATGGAGGTCATAAAAACAGAAATAGCATTTGTACCTTTTGCCTCCAACTAACGTTTTTTCATTCTGACCCACACAAGGTCCATGATAAAATCATGTTCCACTTTTGCTAGCACCTCAAGTGGGGACGTGTTAGACCCTTACAGACTTGATACAATCAATCATAGAGCTGGAAGGGAAGGCTCAGTATTGCACTGCAGCAGAGCAAGTACTTCAATGTGTTGCTTTTATCCTTTTGTATACCTGCATCACTAGTTGTATCTTGAAACATCCTGTGAGACAAATTATTGAAAACTGACTTGTGGTCTTACTTGCCTGTTTTACACAATTGTTATAAGAAAAGGGAAGTTTGCTTTTCTCTCTTTCCCCTATATTGTTAAGCCTTCTGAGCTCTTCTGTTTGGAGATTTTATACAAACCCATTCAAGAAACTGGGGATTAAAGGAACAGAAAAACTACAAGAATGTTTTTAAACCCACAGGAGGATGACTCCACATCAAAATTCAGGTGCAGCTGCCAGTTGCACTAAGTGAAAAATTAACATCCATTTTCTTTTACATTAAAAACTCAATTTTTGTTGAAATTCAGTTTTAAGTTCCACGTCCCCTTCTCCCAAGCTGAGGCTTCCAAAGGGGATACACCTTCCTCAATGTCCAGTGGTTGTCTGGCTCCCACAATACATCACATATGTCAGCAACTGGAGAGTTAGACTCTCTAGCATTGCATATCAGAATAATTATTATGAGCCAAGGATCCAGCAATAAAAAGTGATCTTGAAAAAGAAAACGGGATCTCACTATTTAAAGCCTTTCTTTTCAGAACCAGTATATCTCAACTCAAAGGCAGAACTTAATATTTACAACACCATGAAATTAAGAGTAAAATGAATGTGCACATTAAGAAATTACATCCCTGAATAATAAATATATGGTTACTTAGTGTATGTGTACATGACAACTGCTTGCTAGTTAGCATTTTATTTGAAGGGCAGAGTATGTCTAAAGTCATCTCCAAAATATAAAATGTTTCACCTAACTTGGATTGGGTCCCATTTCCTATGAAGTAAGGAGAGTTTTGCCATAGACTTCAATGGACCTAACTTTTACCCAGATACTTATATAGTAATTTGAGACAAAGCAAAGAAAATGAAAGAAAAACCCCACTGTTACTCTGTCTTGCTTGCAATTGGCAACGGTGTTACTGACTAACATGAGACACAGGACAATGGATAAAAGCCTCACAAAATACTGTCATTTGAAGCAGGCCAGAATTTAAATATTGAATTACATTGTTTCATTGCATTGTAGGGAAAAAAAGCCTTATAAATACTAATTCAATATTTTTAATTGTGCACAAGTGCTAGTATCTTACTCAATTAAATAATTAGCAGTAAGTAAATTAGTAAGCCATATCAGGCAATTTCAACTAGTTGAAATGTGTTAAGAACTGTTAGTTGACTTCAGTGGTCTTTGGACCAAGCTTGCATGTAAATGTACAAAACTGTCTTCATTATTTGTATTTAGATGTTTTGGTTTTTTTTTAAAGACTATATTTCAAATTAAGTACAGCCTTTTTTAACCCTGTGGGCAGTAAGTATTTCCATGGATGTGTTTAGTGCAACTGTAATGTAGTTAGCTTGATCCTTCTACCCTTGAAATTAATGGCAAAATTCCTGCTCATTCCAGCAGCAAAACCAAGTCTACATCATAACTAACCACAATTCCCTCTACTCCTCTTTCCCTCTCCAAATATCTTGTTTATGACAGAAAATTAATTTTAAAATGTTCTTTAACTAGTCATCTGAGGAAAGACATTTAACTCTTTAAATTTACTTTTTAAACTTCAGAAGTTAAGAAACAGGTTACTTTATATGAGAAACAAAATGCTCTGATTAATGGATTTAATTTTTGTTCACTTATGCCAAACCTATGGCTAGAAAGGTATATAGTATCATGGTATATAGTATATTGCAAACACTAATAGTATTTAGACGGATCTATATTAATGCAATTTTCCTGCTTAAATGTACCCTCTGTGTTCTGCGTGGTACTGCTTAAAGCATATTATCATACAGACTAAATGAAAGAGCCCAGTGAAATAAGATGTTGTCAGATCCCACATGATGAATGGTAACTTCAGGCATCTCTGTTTAAATCTCTCTGCTAACCTGTTCCCGATTAGTGACATCTGGGACCAGATTTTCTTTCATTTGAAGCAGAGGCTTTAAGAAGTTTTGACTCTGGAAAAAAAAAAAAAAAAGACATAAAAAAAGGGGACAGGAAATGTAATAACAGGAAGAACTTTTAATCCAAGTCCTATATGTGATTTTACAAGCAGTGTCAGAATATTTTTAAGTATTACAGCTAAGTATAGTGCCTCATACCATGATGTGTTAAAGGTCTGATTTTACAGTGATTGGCATTTTTCCAAGTCTAAGTTTCAAAACTTTGGCTAGGATTTCTTAGAAGGCTTTTTTTTTTTTTTTTTTTTTTTTTTTAATAAAGAGATGAACTGGAATATCTTTGAAGAAACACTAGTAAACTTCCTATCCTACATATAGAAATGCAAAAATAGGTAGGATACCTCACCTCCTTTTTTTCCAAGAATGGGAAATCATCTTCTGTTGTAAACTGGCATCATTTTCTTGAAACAAGGATTTACACAATTGAGAATCTTGACATATATATAGTTATACTTCCTTTGCATTTTTGGTTATGATATGACTTCTGTTTTTCTTCTTCATGCCATAGATGACTTTTTAGACTATGTATCTCTTCAGTCTTTCCCTGAAATTGACTGGAGTGCAGGAGTCCTGAGGCAAAAAACATGTAACTTGCTGAAATGTACAAATGCTCTTTTAAACAAGAATTCTTTGTTTTGAGAGACACTGAACATGAACTTCCCATGCATCTCAGCTGGAACTGGGGATGTGTTGATCCAAAAACCAAGCCAGCATAAAAATGCATGCATATATACATAAATACACAAACAAGCAATGAAATCCATGCTCAGACTTAGCATTTTTATGGTGTTTTACAAATAATTATGGATACTTTTCGTATGTATTAGGGTCAAAAGGGAAGGCAGACATTTAAGCAAATGTAAGTAATTTTGTGTGTGTGTGTGTCCCCAAAAATATATATCCTGTTCTCGTGATAACTGAGATTGTTTTAACATTTCATTGTATAAATGTAATTATACATGGTATAGTGACAGCTCCAGTCCCACATTGCAATGGAATTTTCAGTCCACTGTCCTATGTGCAACAGAAAACAGCTATTCCTTTTACTTTATTTGAGTCCTCTGAAGTAGAGAGGAGCACCATGAAAATGCCTCCAAATAAAACACAACCTGGGTGGTAAATGAGAATGCCAGAGCCCAAAGTAGTACAAACTGAGTAACATGTGAGCCAGACAAATTCACACTGGCTGAGCATTTTCTCGTGTTCTAAAAAAAAGTATAAATTTTGAACATTGTCACATAGGACAGACAGAGATACAGACAGAAATCATTATGTGTGCATTCTGGTTCCCAAGCACTATAAGGCCTTTGCAGTCATAATGTATAACTTTAAATCGCTGCAGGCTGCTGTATATGTTGGTCAACTGTGTCTGTTAATAAGAAAGAGATTGTAGACAAACCCCTTTTGCATTACTCAGAACAAAGGAACTTTGAAGTGACTTTATTAATCAGTGTGTCACAAAAGCAGAATGTAACCATGTGTGGTGAACGGAGATTTATGTCTCACCGAGGCAGTGAACTCCTTTCCCAGTAATGCTTTGCGGCTCCCATGAGCCTTTGCATAGACCTTTGCCCCCCCCCCCCGAGGATCCCGGGATTGTCGAAAAGACTGGATTCTTCTAGAAAACAAGATAAGAAGTCTATAAAAGGGGAG